>CM047508.1:2457459-2462459 GCA_026122265.1 Ammodytes dubius | reverse complement strand
GCCTGCCTGCCTGTCTCTCTGCCTGTCTGTCTCTTACCTGTAGTAGGCAGCGTTCCTTGGTCCGGTCCCAAAGTCAAACACAGGGTCACACTGTCTCTCCCTCTGTCTCTCTCTCTCTCTCTCCCTCTCTCTCTCTCTGTCTCTCTCTCTCCCTGTCTGTCTGCCTGCCTGCCTGCCTGCCTGCCTGCCTGTCTCTCTCTCTGCCTGTCTGCCTGTCTCTCTCCCTCTCCCTGTCTGTCTCTCCCTCCCTCCCTGTCTCCCTGCCTGCCTGTCTCTCTCTCTCTGTCTCTTACCTGTAGTAGGCAGCGTTCCTTGGCCCGGTCCCAAAGTCAAACACAGGGTCACACTTCAGGTTGTAGACGGTGGCCTTGGCCGGCATGAAACCGTAAACCACACAGAACTCTGAGCCGGTGGGAGACCACGCCACGTCATAGATCGGCCCACGCTTTGCTGCAGGGGGGGAGGAGAGGGAGAGGGTTTAGAGAGTGTGTGTGTGTGTGTGTGTGTGTGTGTGTGTGTGTGTGTGTGTGTGTGTGTGTGTGTGTGTGTGTGTGTGTGTGTAGTGAGTGAGTGAGTGAGTGAGTGAGTGAGTGAGTGAGTGAGTGAGTGAGTGAGTGAGTGAGTGAGTGAGTGATGTGTGTGACCACGCCACATCATAGATGGGCCCCCGCTTTGCTGCAGGGGGGAGGGAGAGAGGGTTAGTGTGTGTGTGTGTGTCTCTGTGTATGTGTGTTACAACAAGTAAACTGACTGTTACGTTTGGGCTTGTTTTTGTGTGTTTTCCCCTCAATCTGATTGGGTGAGAAAATGGGGACGTAACACTGACATACTGATGAGTATTCTGCCCTAACACTGAGTACGCCATAGTTTAAAGGTGCAGTCAGTGATTCTGGAGAACGCCTGTTGTCAGAATCAGTGAATATCTCCTCATGATCCACAGCTCACATACAGTACAGACAGGTAGTGGATCATGAGGAGATATTCACTGATTTTGACAACAAGCAATCTCCAGAATCACTGACTCCACTTTTAATGTGTGACTACATCCGAGCACATTTTACAGTGTTCTGTAGTAATAATAGTACATAGTGGTATTCTTGTGTACGTGTGTAGGCATGTGCAAGTGTGTGTGTCTGTGTGTGTTACTCACATAGTTGTATGTGTGTGTCTGTGTGTGTGTGTGTGTGTGTCTGTGTGTGTGTGTGTGTGTGTCTGTGTGTGTGTGTGTGTGTCTGTCTGTCTGTCTGTCTGTCTGTCTGTCTGTCTGTCTGTCTGTCTGTCTGTCTGTCTGTCTGTCTGTCTGTCTGCCTGTCTGTCTGTCTGTCTTACTCACGCAGCTGTACGTGTGCCGTCTCTCCGCTGACAGCGAGGTAATGTAGCGTCTGTTCTCCGTAGTACGAGGCTCCGCTCTTATCCACCTCCGTGCTCGCTGTCACTATGACCGCAGACCCTACAACAAGACAGGGTTTGATTGATTGATTGATTGATTGATTGATTGATTTTTTCATTTCATTTTCCTTTATTTAACCTCGAAAGATCAATTGAGGGGTGACCCTCTTTTACAATGACGTCGAGTTTGTACAGATACACAATATACAATGAGAATACATAACAAGTTTACACACACACACACACACACACACACACACACACACACACACACACACACAGACAACAACAATTTAAAACATTCAGATCAATTGAATGAAAGAGATAATAGCCTAATTAAAACAGTTACAAGTGTAGAGGGGTTGATTCAAAATAATACTTTTAAATTGGTTAACAGATATGAGTGTATTTATTTTAATTGTATGATTGATTGATTGTATTGTATGATTGATTGATTGTCTTTATTTCGAACATGCGAGCAATAAAAAAATAGATGAATGAATAAAAAACAAACAAAAGCAAAAAAAGAAATAGAATTAAAAAAAAAAAAAAACAGACACACTTTCTACATGCTCGAAAGGGGGTAGGAGGAAGTAAAAAACTTAACGCTGCAGTGTGTAGAATCTGGGGTTTTATTTCCTAGCAGATTTTGTAGAAAATAATTATAATATCCATAAGTATGTTTAATTTAGTGCATAATAGCTGTTTGTTTTTTTTAGAATTATTATTTTTTTCCCTTAGAAAGGGTCTCATATATGTCCATATTTCTCCATACTTTGGACCAAGACCTAGTGCCGCCATCTTGAAAGTGTCATAGTTGGAATGTCATCAGGTGTATTGTTTAAAATTTAGAATTGTTCTTGTCCTTGAAGGCCACTGTAGCTTCTGTTATTATTCAAAAGGGTTGGGGTTACCCAGGGAGCGTTGCATTCAAGAACTTTCTATATGATGTCATATTACACACTGCACCTTTAAAGGGTGCTATGAGGAACTTCCAGTGTGTGTTAATTCTAGCGCCCCCCTTTGGACAAAAGCGGTAGTGTTTTTACCACGCCAGCTGCTGTTCCTGGGTGAGCGTATACCCATGACAAAGGCATTAAGAAAAACTATATACAAATAGCATTCTTTGCACTGATGGTCTCGTTTGCTGTTACATGTAATTTATGATCATCAGAGGAAAAATGAGACTGTTTCAGAACTATTTAAAAGTTCCTTTAACTTGAATTGTGATGGGTAGGGTAAAACAAACACAGTCTCTCTCTCACACACACACACACAGAGTCTCACACACACACACAGTCTCTCTCTCACACACACACACAATCTCTCTCTCACACAGTCTCACACACACACACACAACACACACACACACACACACACACACACACACACACACACACACACACACACACACACACACACACACACACACACACACACACACACACACACACACACAACACACCTTTCTTGTTCCACTGCATGGATACCCGGTCAGCCTTGAAGAAGCTCTTGTTAGCCAGCGCGGCGCCGGTTCCTCCTAACACGGGGTACTGGTAGAGACGCACGAAGGAGGGGCGCCCTTACTGCCTGGGACATACACTGCCACCTGGTGGGGATAAGAGGTAAGGGTTAGTAAATACAGACAGACAGACAGACAGGCGAAGGAGGGGGCGCCCTTACTGCCAGGGACATACACTGCCACCTGGTGGGGATAAGAGGTAACTACACATCAACTCATTAAGACAGACAGACAGACAGACATGAAGGAGGGGGCGCCCTTACTGCCAGGGACATACACTGCCACCTGGTGGGGATAAGAGGTAAGGGTTAGTAAATACAGACAGACAGACAGACAGACAGACAGACAGGCGAAGGAGGGGGCGCCCTTACTGCCAGGGACATACACTGCTACCTGGTGGGGATAAGAGGTAAGGGTTAGTAAATACAGACAGACAGGCGAAGGAGGGGGCGCCCTTACTGCCTGGGACATACACTGCCACCTGCAACAAGTTAATATACATATCAACTCATTAAGACAGACACAGTGGTTGACACTAACGCTTGCCCGCTTGCCCGGGGCAAGTGAAAATAATGTTGGGGCAAGTTGATATAGCTTTCTGGTTGCCCGACAGGGCAAGTGGATTTTAGATGAGTTGTCAGTAGTCTAAGCTATTTATTCATGTTTTAGAGTCCGCAAAACAATTTTTTCCCCGCTAACTCACACACAATAGATCGGCTATATTTACTATTGAGCAGCTGCGCGCGGCAGCCAGCAGCATCACGCTCTCTCGCTCGCTCTCTCTCTCTCTCACACACACACAACAGCCTGTGTGCGCGCAGTTTCGCTGTCTACGTTCCGAAAGCCGGCTCTATTAGGCTACGGACCTGGTTCTGCTATATTCAAACCCCAGAAATCAATAACGTTTGAGCTTATCGATACCGCTATGGAGTCCAGTAGGTCACATGATGTAATTTTAAATATCGAGTAGAGTCGGGTCATCTTCAACTAATTAGGCCTACTTTGGCGAATTATTCCATCACTGGTCCGCATCATGGACTGTAAAAGTGTTGTACCTTCGACTGTGTTGAAGAAACTCCTTCAACCCGCTTCAACTCTGTCTCCAAAAAAAAAGAAAAAAAAAAAAAAAAATCCGTCCGCTGAGTCGCTGCCGCTGCAGACCATGCTGCAGACCATGCTGCAGACGGGCTCGGCACCGTCTCATCATTCATTCAAAGCAGCGGTGATCAACAAACGCAAACGAGAGACTGTGTAGCAAGTCCCGCAGTTAAAAAATGTGATAGTTTTTAAATCCATATTAAAATCTGCAGGATAAGAACTAGTTGGCTTTAAAAAAAAATCGCAAACGGTTCAAATGTGATGTGTTCAGGTCGGCTCAGTAAAATGATTATTAGGCACAGCACAGGTCAATAAAATGACATCATGATGTGTTCAAATGTAACATCAAGAAAAAAAGAAATTTAAGCTTTTCGTGAGAAGCTTGCTTGAATAATACAGTTTGGGTGAAAAACTTGTTTCCCCAGCAATATAACATTATTAGTAGGCCTAAATATGGAATTATGACCTGCTTAAAGTCCTATCCTTAGCTCTTCTAATCTTATAAGCAATTAAAGCAATAATACCAGTTCTCTTAACAAAATAATAGAAAAGAATCAATAAAGATTTGGATTGTGGAGTCTTTATAATGGTATCAATATGAATAGAAATGAATGATCCCCTCCCTACTTACAGTATAACTGGGCAATAGCTTTAACATGGTGGACTTTAATCATTTTATGGCAGACTATCACTTTTTTGCACAATGTGACCGTTTTAAATAAGTAAAATAAGTTACATTTTTCTGAACACTTTTGTGTGGAAGCTTACCTTCAGCTTGACTCTGAGCTAGACTGAGTTTTCTGAGACCCCCAAAACCAGGCCAGGTGCATGGCAAAAAGAGGCCCTTTTACGATGCTGCAGCAGGACCAAGCGCTTGGTGTAGTGTGTGATGTCATGATATCTAGGCTTATATGAATTGTTGTTGGTTGTATGTGGTCAGGATGAGACTAGTGAGCTGTGTTTGCATTTAAGAGATACGGTTCGCTAAAAT
>CM047508.1:2429959-2452459 GCA_026122265.1 Ammodytes dubius | reverse complement strand
GGAGGGAGACAGGGAGGGAGGGAGGGAGGGAGGGAGGGAGGGAGGGAGGGAGGGAGGGAGGGAGGGAGGCAGGCAGGCAGACAGAAAAGGTTAACATGAGCGGTACACTTTGACCAATCAGAGCGAGGCTCCGATTCTCTGTTCTTATTGGCTGTTGGGACTGTCCATTCACTTTGGCACGACTTTGTTGGTGTAGAGCGTGTCAGGGAGGGACCATAGGGGAGGGACCAAAGAGAACTAGAAAATGCATTTCCTGCTGAAAATGCGTGTGAATGCTGAAACAGCTTACGCTAAACTGGATAGCTGAGTATGAAGATTTGAAAAAGGTCTATAAAGGTTTATAAAGATGTTGAAGTTTATAAAGGTCATAATTGTGTAAAATAAGTTTAAAAGGAGTTGAAAAGTTGAATATATAGAGGTTTGAATGACATTTCTTGCTGAAATTATGAAGAAGTTGAAAGACATGGATAACAATCTTAAAACTATGAAATAGTAATTGAATAGACTTGGAGCTAAACTACCTTGATGGCTTGAATGTATATGAATCAGCTAAAGGAGTATGAAGATGTGGAAAAGTAAGAAACAAAAGTAAGTTCTTAAGTATGAACAGTAGTGAATTGTTTAACTCTTATAGGAATGAAGTTGAATATTTAAAAATGTCTAGATACAATTATAATTGAAAGACATGAAAAAAAAATGATGTGTGAAATAGGCCTTCAAAGAGCAGAGTGTTTGCCCCATTTCAACTGTGCCTCTCCGAACTCTCTAATAAAGCGGAAAAAAAGAGAAAAATAATCAAGAAAAAAAAAGTGAAATTGCCCTTTAATGGGCAGAGTGAGTCACCAAGGTGAGTGTATGTCTTATTGAGGGTCTGTGATCAGGCAGAAATCCCACCTTTTAGAGGCCTCAGAGAGGTAATTTCATCCAAAACGTCACCTCAAACCGCTGCCTCTAACTGACGGACCGTGAGTCTAACTGACAGAATTATTTTATTGTTAGAACCAGAAGAATCTGATGAAGACACAGTGTGAAGATTATGTCTGTAATGTGAAGAATATGAGAACCAGAGCATTTTAAAGGTGTGGTACAGTCTGCCTTTCTCCAGAAATGTCATGTCTCAGTTATCAAGGCGGCAGTTGGTTGGACACCATTTAGCTTGGAAGCCCAAAACTTCCATTGTGTATGTCCGATTGCTTCAGTAGTCACATCTATGCGACCGGCAGAATATGTCCTACATTTTGATGTAAAACTTATCCGCGTAGGGTTTAATTTGTGGGAGTGAGAGGCAGTTATGTGGAAGGTTTTGGTGTATTTTTACAACAGTTCTACACTGTAACAGTTGGTTCCCCCACTCTGCCTCTGAACATTCCGTCCCATCCGGATCCCATTATAAATTTAGAAAGAGGTTGAAAAAAGCTTAAAACTAAAACTATGTTTGTTTAAAGACTGTTTAAGATTTTAAAAAGTTGTCAAAGAATTGAATAGCTGTAATTCTTGTGAATTGTTTAACGTTTGAATGGAGTCTGTAGCTGAAAAAATGCCGGAGGAGATACATTTCAAAGCGGAGGAAGTTTTAGCGGTTTGGAATGCTGCTCCTATCCGCTTCAATGTTAAAATAATTTGTTAAAAAGCTGAATATTTGAAATAGTTTAAAAGGTAGAAACATGTTGAATGTGTTTAATAATGTGCTGAAGGAGCTGCACATTGTGATTATTGAATGGTTTAAATAGCTGAAAATTTGAAGGAGTTACAGTTTTGAAGGGTTTGGAGGCTGCTCCCATCCGCTTCAGTGTTAAAAAAGTTGGTTAAAAAGCTGAATATTTAAAAAAGTTTAAAAGGTAGAAAAAAGCTGAAAGGTGACCCATCATGTCCTTAAAGAGCTGAACATTCTGGTATTTTTATGGTTAAAATAGCTGAAGATTTGAAGGAGGTATGAAGGTCCAAAAAACGTACGGAAGAAGAAGTGGAACTAGAAAATGCATTTCCTGCTGAAAATGCGTGTGAATGCTGAAACAGCTTACGCTAAACTGGATAGCTGAGTATGAAGATTTGAAAAAGGTCTATAAAGGTTTATAAAGTTGTTGAAGTTTATAAAGGTCATAATTGTGTAAAATAAGTTTAAAAGGAGTTGAAAAGTTGAATAAATAGAGGTTTGAATAACATTTCTTGCTGAAATTATGAAGAAGTTGAAAGACATGGATAAAAATCTTAAAAACTATGAAATAGTAATTGAATAGACTTGGAGCTAAACTACCTTGATGGCTTGAATGTATATGAATCAGCTAAAGGAGTATGAAGATGTGGAAACAGTCTTAAGTATGAACAGTAGTGAATTGTTTAACTCTTATAGGAATGATGTTGAATATTTAAAAATGTCTAGATACAATTATAATTGAAAGACTTGAAAAAAAAAATGATGTGTGAAATAGGCCTTCAAAGAGCAGAGTGTTTGCCCCATTTCAACTGTGCCTCTCCGAACTGTCTAATAAAGCGGAAAAAAGAAAAAAATAATCAAGAAAAAAAAGTGAAATTGCCCTTTAATGGGCAGAGTGAGTCACCAAGGTGAGTGTATGTCTTATTGAGGGTCTGTGATCAGGCAGAAATCCCACCTTTTAGAGGCCTCAGAGAGGTAATTTCATCCAAAACGTCACCTCAAACCGCTGCCTCTAACTGACGGACCGTGAGTCTAACTGACAAAATTATTTTATTTTTAGAACCAGAAGAATCTGATGAAGACACAGTGTGAAGATTATGTCTGTAATGTGAAGGTTATGAGAACCAGAGCATTTTAAAGGTGTGGTACAGTCTACCTTTCTCCAGAAATGTTATGTCTCAGTTATCAAGGCGGCAGTTGGTTGGACACCATTTAGCTTGGAAGCCGAAACCTCCCATTGTGTAGGTCCGATGGCTTCAGTAGTCACATCTATGCGACCGGCAGAATATGTCCTACAGTTTGTTGTAAGAATTATCCATGTAGGGTTTAATTTGTGGGAGTGAGAGGCAGTTATGTGGAAGGTTTTGGTGTATTTTTACAACAGTTCTACACTGTAACAGTTGGTTCCCCCACTCTGCCTCTGAACATTCCGTCCCATCCGGATCCCATTATAAATTTAGAAAGAGGTTGAAAAAAGCTTAAAACTAAAACTGTGTTTGTTCAAAGACAGTTGAAGATTTTAAAAAGTTGTCAAAGAATTTAATAGCTGTAATTAATGTGAATTGTTTAAAGTTTGAATGGAGTCTGTAGCTGAAAAAATGCGGGAGGAGATAGGTTTCAAAGCAGAGGAAGTTTTAGCGGTTTGGAATGCTGCTCCCATCCGCTTCAATGTTAAAATAATTTGTTAAAAAGCTGAATATTTGAAATATTTGAAAAGGTAGAAAAAAGCTGAAAGGTGACCCACCATGTCCTTAAAGAGCTGAACATTTTGGTATTTGTATGGTTAAAATAGCTGAAGATTTGAAGGAGGTATGAAGGTCCAAAAAACGTACGGAAGAAGTAGCGGAATAATAATAAAGATTTGGATAACAATAGTGTGAATGCTGGAAGCTCCAGCATTCACACTAATAACTAGAAAATGCATTTCCTGCTGAAAATGCGTGTGAATGCTGAAACAGCTTACGCTAAACTGGATAGCTGAGTATGAAGATTTGAAAAAGTTTAAAAAGGTCTATAAAGGTTTATAAAGTTGTTAAAGTTTATAAAGGTCATAATTGTGTAAAATAAGTTTAAAATTAGTTGAAAAGTTGAATATATAGAGGCTTGAATAACATTTATTGCTGAAATTATGAAGAAGTTGAAAGACATGGATAAAAAACTTAAAACTGTGAAATAGTAATTGAATAGACTTGGAGCTAAACTACCTTGATGGCTTGAATGTATATGAATCAGCTAAAGGAGTATGAAGATGTGGAAAAGTAAGAAACAGTCTTAAGTATGAACAGTAGTGAATTGTTTAACTCTTATAGGAATGATGTTGAATATTTAAAAATGTCTAGATAAAATTATAATTGAAAGACATGAAAAAAAAATGTATGTGTGAAATAGGCCTTCAAAGAGCAGAGTGTTTGCCCCATTTCAACTGTGCCTCTCAGAACTGTCTAATAAAGCGGAAAAAAAGAAAAAAATAATCAAGAAAAAAAAGTGAAATTGCCCTTTAATGGGCAGAGTGAGTCACCAAGGTGAGTGTATGTCTTATTGAGGGTCTGTGATCACTGATCAGGCAGAAATCCCACCTTTTAGAGGCCTCAGAGAGGTAATTTCATCCAAAACGTCACCTCAAACCGCTGCCTCTAACTGACGGACCGTGAGTCTAACTGACAAAATTATTTTATTGTTAGAACCAGAAGAATCTGATGAAGACACAGTGTGAAGATTGTGTCTGTAATGTGAAGAATATGAGAACCAGAGCATTTCAAAGGTGTGGTACAGTCTGCCTTTCTCCAGAAATGTCATGTCTCAGTTATCAAGGCGGCAGTTGGTTGGACACCATTTAGCTTGGAAGCCCAAAACTTCCATTGTGTAGGTCCGATTGCTTCAGTAGTCACATCTATGCGACCGGCAGAATATGTCCTACATTTTGATGTAAAAATTATCCGTGTAGGGTTTAATTTGTGGGAGTGAGAGGCAGTTATGTGGAAGGTTTTGGTGTATTTTTACACCAGTTCTACACTGTAACAGTTGGTTCCCCCACTCTGCCTCTAAACATTCCGTCCCATCCGGATCCATTATAAATTTAGAAAGAGGTTGAAAAAAGCTTAAAACTAAAACTATGTTTGTTTAAAGACTGTTTAAGATTTTAAAAAGTTGTCAAAGAATTGAATAGCTGTAATTCTTGTGAATTGTTTAACGTTTGAATGGAGTCTCTAGCTGAAAATATGCCGGAGGAGATACATTTCAAAGCAGAGGAAGTTTTAGCGGTTTGGAATGCTGCTCCTATCCGCTTCAATGTTAAAATAATTTGTTAAAAAGCTGAATATTTGAAATAGTTTAAAAGGTAGAAAAAAGCTGAAAGGTGACCCATCATGTCCTTAAAGAGCTGAACATTCTGGTATTTGAATGGTTAAAATAGCTGAAGATTTGAAGGAGGTATGAAGGTCCAAAAAACGTACGGAAGAAGAAGTAAAAATAATAAAGATTTGAATAACAATAGTGTGAATGCTCCAGCATTCACACTAATAACTAGAAAATGCATTTCCTGCTGAAAATGCGTGTGAATGCTGAAACAGCTTACGCTAAACTGGATAGCTGAGTATGAAGATTTGAAAAAGGTCTATAAAGGTTTATAAAGTTGTTGAAGTTTATAAAGGTCATAATTGTGTAAAATAAGTTTAAAAGGAGTTGAAAAGTTGAATATATAGAGGTTTGAATAACATTTATTGCTGAAATTGTGAAGAAGTTGAAAGACATGGATAGAAATCTTAAAACTATGAAATAGTAATTGAATAGACTTGGAGCTAAACTACCTTGATGGCTTGAATGTATATGAATCAGCTTAAGGAGTATGAAGATGTGGAAAAGTAAGAAACAGTCTTAAGTATGAACAGTAGTGAATTGTTTAACTCTTATAGGAATGATGTTGAATATTTAAAAATGTCTAGATAAAATTATAATTGAAAGACGTGAAAAAAAAAATTATGTGTGAAATAGGCCTTCAAAGAGCAGAGTGTTTGCCCCATTTCAACAGTGCCTCTCCGAACTGTCTAATAAAGCGGAAAAAATAAAAAAATAATCAAGAAAAAAACGTGAAATTGCCCTTTAATGGGCAGAGTGAGTCACCAAGGTGAGTGTATGTCTTATTGAGGGTCTGTGATCAGGAAGAAATCCCACCTTTTAGAGGCCTCAGAGAGGTAATTTCATCCAAAACGTCACCTCAAACCGCTGCCTCTAACTGACGGACCGTGAGTCTAACTGACAAAATTATTTTATTGTTAGAACCAGAAGAATCTGATGAAGACAGTGTGAATATTATGTCTGTAATGTGAAGAATATGAGAACCAGAGCATTTTAAAGGTGTGGTACAGTCTGCCTTTCTCCAGAAATGTCTCAGTTATCAAGGCGGCAGTTGGTTGGACACCATTTAGCTTGGAAGCCCAAAACTCCATTGTGTAGGTCCGATTGCTTCAGTAGTCACATCTATGCGAACGGCAGAATATGTCCTGCATTTTGATGTAAAAATTATCAATGTAGGGTTTAAATTTTAGGAGTGAGAGGCAGTTATATGGAAGGTTTTGGTGTATTTTTACAACAGTTCTACACTGTAACAGTTGGTTCCCCCACTCTGCCTCTGAACATTCCGTCCCATCCGGATCCCATTATAAATTTAGAAAGAGGTTGAAAAAAGCTTAAAACTAAAACTGTGTTTGTTCAAAGACAGTTGAAGATTTTAAAAAGTTGTCAAAGAATTTAATAGCTGTAATTAATGTGAATTGTTTAAAGTTTGAATGGAGTCTGTAGCTGAAAAAATGCGGGAGGAGATAGGTTTCAAAGCAGAGGAAGTTTTAGCGGTTTGGAATGCTGCTCCCATCCGCTTCAATGTTAAAATAATTTGTTAAAAAGCTGAATATTTGAAATATTTGAAAAGGTAGAAAAAAGCTGAAAGGTGACCCACCATGTCCTTAAAGAGCTGAACATTTTGGTATTTGTATGGTTAAAATAGCTGAAGATTTGAAGGAGGTATGAAGGTCCAAAAAACGTACGGAAGAAGTAGCGGAATAATAATAAAGATTTGGATAACAATAGTGTGAATGCTGGAAGCTCCAGCATTCACACTAATAATAAAGATTTGGATAACAATAGTGTGAATGCTGGAAGCTCCAGCATTCACACTAATAATAAAGATTTGGATAACAATAGTGTGAATGCTGGAAGCTCCAGCATTCACACTAACAAGTGGAGCGGTTGAGGTATTTGGATTCAAATCTCTATCCCAACTGCTATTTTCTCCCCAAATACTACACCCAGCTTTAAGCATATTAAAAATACATTCAAACTTAACACACTTTTTAGAACTATATTTAAAGCTGGGGTGGAGAATTTGGGGAGAAAATAGCAGTTGGAATAGAGATTTGAACAGTTGACTGTCCCAACAGCCAATAAGAACAGAGAATCGGCTCTACAGAGGGAGAGAGAGAGAGACAGACAGGCAGGCAGAGAGGGAGGGAGACAGTGAGTGTCTGAGTGTCTGAGTGAGTGAGTGTCTGAGTGAGTGAGTGAGTGAGTGAGTGATGTGAGTGATGTGAGTGAGTGAGTGAGTGAGTGAGTGAGTGAGTGAGTGAGTGAGTGATGGTGATGAGTGAGTGAGTGAGTGAGTGAGTGAGTGAGTGAGTGAGTGAGTGAGTGAGTGAGTGAGTGAGTGAGTGGTGAGTGAGTGTGTCTCAGTGAGTGAGTGTGTGTGTGGTAGGATGGCCTAGAGGTAAGGTGGCCGACCAGTAACCATGAGGTCGCTGGTTCGATCCCCGGCACCGGACAGGAGGGTGTTCGTTGTAAAACTAGCAGAGTGGGGTTAAGTGTCTTGCTCAAGGACACAATGGTAGAGACAAGACACTTAAACCCAAACTGCTCCAGGGGCGCTGACCCTGTGTGAGGACCCCCTCCGAAGTGTGGTAACTTGTGGTGATATGCGAAAAGACGAATTTCAATGTGCCTCGTGTACAACTGACAAATAAAGATAACTTAACTTGAGTGAGACAGTGAGTGAGACAGTGAGTCTTACTGGAGTAGACCTGCCAGGTAGCCAGGATGGTGTTGAGAGGAGACAGTTCGATCATCATCGTCTTTGGGACGACCACAGTGGACACCACGGAGCTGTCTGCCACCTGCACCACAGATATACTGAGAGACAGGAGAGAGACAGGCAGGCAGACAGACGACAGGAGAGAGACAGACAGGAGAAGGGTGAGAGACAGACAGGAGAAGGTTATTACTATTAACACACACACACAGAGACAGACAGACACTAACACTAAGGGAGAGGCAGGAGAATGGTAATAGTAATGGCCAAAAACGGAAAGAAAATGTCGAAAAAAGGTGAAGAAATATCGAAAAAACATTAAAGTAAAAAAAAAAATGTAAAGTCACAAAATCCTTGGAAAAAAAACATTAAAAATATTTAAAAAAAGAAGTATCCAAAAAGGTTAAAAAAAACATGTAAAAAAATAAGAAAAAATGTTTAAATGTAGTCCAAAAAAATATACGACCAGGGCAACATTTCCTACGTTCTGAATGATCCGCTACCCGTCTGTACTGTGTGTGTGAAGCGGCCATATTGCTAGATGCAATGGTCCCCCTTCTGTTTACATACCAGCACACACACAGTACAGACAGGTAGTGGATCATGAGGAGATATTCACTGATTTAGACACAAAGTGATTTTGACAACAAGCGTTCTCCAGAATCACTGACTACACCTTATCCCTTGTGTCACCATAACAGTGTGTGTGTGTGTGTGTGTGTGTGTGTGAGTGAGTGAGTGAGTGTGTGTGTGTGTGTGTGTGTGTGTGTGTGGTGATGAGTGAGTGAGTGAGCGAGTGAGCGAGTGTGTGAGTGTGTTTGCGTCTGTGTGTGTGAGTGAGTGAGTGAGTGAGTGAGTGAGTGAGTGGTGAGTGAGTGAGTGAGTGAGTGAGTGAGTGAGTGAGTGAGTGAGTGAGTGAGTGAGTGAGTGAGTGAGTGAGTGAGTGAGTGTGAGTGAGTGAGTGAGTGAGTAGTGAGTATAAACAGCCTAGGCTCTGTGAACAGTCTTTACCTGGCTCCGTTGCTCCAGGCGAACAGTGTTCCATCTCTGCTGAAGGTGAAACATCTTCCAACCTTAGAGTCTCTGAGACACACACACACACACACACACACACACACACACACACACACACACACACACACACACACACCCACACACACACACACCACACACACACACACACACACACACACACACACACACACACACACACACACACACACACACACACGGTTCAATTATATATCTTATCATATACATCAAATAAATAATAAAAATGTCACGGCTTGTCTGGATTTTAAATGTATCAATGTTTTATTTTGTTTTTATATATTTTATGGTATTATTCTTGAACCGGTAAATAAATGGTTTAGCCAATAGAATCAGACTATGGTGATGACACAGCTGTGATGTCACAGAGTCTCAGGTGTTGTTACCTGTTGAAGTCTGAATGCGGTTCACACTTTGGAGGACCGGAGAGGAACGTCAGTCCATGGGATCCACGCACTGAAACACACAGAGAGAGAGGGACACACACACACAGACACACACACACACAGACACACAGAGAGAGAGACACACACACACACACACACACACACACACACACACACACACACACACACACAGACACACACACACACACACAGAGACACACAGAGAGAGAGACACACACACACACACACACAACACAGATTGAATTTATGACTTAAAACTCTGAAATTCTAAACCGCAAAAAAAAAATCAAATGTATTCTAGTTACTGAGCAGACCCCTAACATTGTTCTCTTTACATTGATTTAGACTTCATTTTTATTTATTTTTTTAAAGATTATTTTTGGTATTTTCAAGCTTTATTAGACAGTACAGAGTTAAAATGGGGAGACAGAGACAGAGACAGAGAGAGAGAGAGAGAGAGAGGGGGGGGGGGTGACCTGCAGTAAAGGTCCACGGGTCGGATTTGAACCCGCGACCACTGCAACGGAGGCCGGAGCCAATATGGTACACGCTCTATCCACTACACCAACGGAGCGCCCCGACTTAATTTTTAATAACACATTTTTCATAAATGATTAAATGAATACGCAAACTGAACTTGTTTATAATGTTCAATAACATGAATAAACTGTTAACTAGACTTCACTTCACTTTTTTTTTCTTCTTTTTTTTTTACTTTTTTTTTATACAGGTCTTTTACAAGGGAGACCTGTTCCCATTTGCACATTACCATTCACACACACATTCATACACCGATAGCAGCAGGCTAACTATCGACATTCACACGAGGCAAGGTGGGTTAAAGGCCTACTTCACCGGTGGGATGTCACAGTAAGAGAAATGTAGGGTTAGACAGTGAGACCATAAAACACTCTATCTGCCTTTTCATTTAAAGCCTCTCATTGTTATGATCAGGGCTTTGATGCAAATTGAAAACTGAAGTCTGAACATTACGGTGGGAGCTGTGGTGCAGTTTTTTAGAGCAACTCAACCTGCACTGCAAAAAATGAAAAAAGGCAATAAGTCAATCTTTTTGTAGATTCATCCTCATATAAGTCAAGGTAAAAATCAGTGAGTGGTTCACAAATTAATTCCTAGTAAAATGTTAATTTTACTCTAGTATTTGAAGGTTTTACTGTTTATTTATTTATTTAGGGTTGCTTTTTAGTTGTAGGCTATGTTTGAGGAGAACATTTGGGAGTTCATGTATGCAATGTTGAAATAATTGACTAAATAATAAACAAAACTGCAAAAGCCTCTTTCGGTATTCGGTTTCGGCCAACTGTTTAATTTTATTCGGTTTCGGCCAAGAATTATAATTTTGGTGCATCCCTAGTCTTGCCCAAGACAAGACACAACAACTATGACACAGGTGGCAGGGCGGGGATCGAACCCCCAACCCTTTGATCATCGGCCGACCCGCTCTACCAACTGAGCCACAGTCGCCCCGAAACTAACACGTCTATTGGCTGTTACAGGTGTTTGTTTCACCTGTTTAGTTCAAATTTAAATGTTTGTATAAAGCACAGAAACCAGTCGATCAAATGCTTAACAAGCCGTAGTAATGTCTGTGGCTTACTGATAGCCACTGGGGAGACAGACAGACAGACAGACAGACAGACAGACAGAGAGAGACAGACAGACAGACAGACAGACAGACAGACAGACAGACAGACAGACAGTAGTAATGTCTGCGGCTTACTGATAGCCACTGGGGCACATAACTAGCTTTTTTATGAAATATTTAGTTTTTTCTTAATGAGTAGTCTAAACAAAGAGAGCCTGATAAAAACAATGTGTGTAAACTAGACAGTCCTTTCCTAACCATCCCTGGAGAATCTATCATGTTCCAGTGATGCGTTCAGATTACAGACACATGTCAAATCTTCAAAACACACAATTTAAAACCAGGCATTTCCCAACCTCTCCAGCCTCTGTATCAGGGTAACCCAAAGCCCTAACCCTTTCCCCCTAACCCCTACCCCTATCAGCATGTTTCAGCCCTGTTAATAGTATGGGATGGATTTCATTTATATTATATACATTTAAATAATGGTTTAAATGTAAAGTTGAAAGTGTTTTATTAACTGTTTAAGCGCCACGTTACTGGACTAGGCCGTTCATACACTGCTGTCACTGTTCGCTTATGTTCCAATGGGAGATTCCAGTTAACAACAAAACTCCACTTCAGAATCTGGCTATTTTAATATTAATTTAGGCTTTTCGGCAAATTCCTCACGTTTTAGAATACATCTTAATAATGGTTTGTGTTCACGAGACTCTCTGGATTAATTCGGCATAAATAAAATCCATCTCATACTAACCCCAGGGCTCAAACAGAGGCTGGGAAGTTTTGAGAAATGCTGGATTTTAATTATTGTGTATTTTGATCATCGCATTGCCACATAGACACACACACAGAGTGGCGGGGTATTAGCGGTCTAGTCCAGTAACACGGGGCTTTAAGACTGTCAGTATACCACTCATTCAAACGCATTAGAAACCAGTTTAACAGAGTTTAATACACAGAGTAAGGACGCACCTGCGAGGAGCGGGACAGGCGGCGCCATCTTCACGTGGGCCGGACGGGGGAAGGACCGTCTCCCGGAAGAGCGTCACAGAGCAAGGGGGCGGGACTACCATTGCCACGTCAGCGGAGTTTGTTTAAATACTTTACATTTTCTGACGTTCAACTGATTATTACGAGATTAATTATTTATCTGTGTCTCAATAGCGACGCGCTGGGTTCAATAGAATAATAATATATATATTTTAAAGGTTTTAAACATATTTTAAATTTAAATCTGCGTAAAGTTTCTGAGGAAGAAATGACCGCGAAATCACGTCCGCTTTCAAAGTAAAAGCACGTTGTTGTGTTGGAGTCGAGTGCAGGTGAAATGTTTAAACTCAAAGATAAATCATGAGTTAACTTTGCCAGTTCATTACTGACATTGAATTTTGAAACTATTCTTTTTGTATTACACATGTTTAAGAAATGTTCGAATGGATCGGCCTATGCAAATTAGGCAATTTATTTTTTCTTTTTTCTTTAAGATTTTTTTTTAAAATGTTATGCTTTATTGATAGTGTAGAGACAGAGTTGAAATGGGGCAGAGAGGGGAGTGACATGCAGAGAACGACCGCGGGCTGGAATCAAACCCGGGTCTGCTGTTGGCCGAGGCCCATGGGGGGACGCCCTACCAACTGAGCTAAGGGCGGCCTTAAATTAGGCAATTTCTAACTAATTATGTGTAGCCTACATTTGCAAAAAATCTAGATGTTGGATGTTGTTCCCCAAGAGTTAAAATCTTTATTCATGTTAACAACATATCAGTGTCTAAAGTTTTTACAGAACAGATTTAGGGCACAGACTTTTTTCATTGTTAAATATAAAAAAATACTATGTACAGGTCTTAAAAATACATTTTCAGCATGTTTTTAAATGGAAAATGTCTCATAAATTAGACAGTGAACAACATATGAACAAATCCTTCTGTAATAACCTTCATAATAGTGCTGAGAATGATTATGGAAAGTTTAGTTGATGTAAGTGCTTTAGAAGTTGAGATTTTTGGTTCAGAGTATTGAGGAAAAAACTAATGTTGAGATAATGTCCGTTAAAGATGGTTGTATAGGAGAAATATACAGACACAAACAGACAAGGTTTAGTCAAATAAGCACCTGAATGTACTTGTTGGACCTTTGATTTATACTAGTATGAAAGTATAGTGTGTGTGTGTGTGTGTGTGTGTGTGTGTGTGTGTGTGTGTGTGTGTGTGTGTGTGTGTGTGTGTGTGTGTGTGTGTGTGTGTGTGTGTGTGTGTGTGTGTGTGTTGTGTGTGTGTGTGTGTGTGTGTGTGTGTGTGTGTGTGTGTGTGTGTGTGTGTGTGTGAAACATTCCGCTTCTGATTTAATTTTGAAAGAGCGCGTCGGGAAGTCTCATTTTGACACGCAGCGGCTTTACGCAGTGACGCAATGACGTCGGAGGGTGTGACGCAGAGACGTAGTGACGCAAATGGGCGGGGTTTGGTCCTTTTTGATACGTCGACAACACAGTCGGCAGCTCGCAGTCTCCACGGAAGAAATCTCAGAGAGGCAGAGAGAGATCTAACCGTCAAATAAACTTCATTTAAAAACTCCTGAAAGAAGACGGAATCAGACGCAAGATGGTGGCCAAACAGAGGATGAAGATGGCGAACGAGAAACACAGCAAAAACATCCACAACCGCGGGAACGTGGCGAAATCTACGGTGAGTCCGAGCGACCAAACCAGCCCCAGCCAGCGCTAACAGATGTTCGGTTAATGTGACGTGTCCTATCATATCAGCCAGTCCAGATACATTATGATTTAGGAGCGTTTTATTTGGGGCTTTAATGGTTTTACTGTGAGGATATACACACGGACAGACGCAGGGGGGAAAATAGTTAGTTTTTTTTTAGTCAGAATTGGGTTAAAATGACCCGTTTGGCAGTTGAGTTAAAGCTATTCGAAAAAAGTGGGTTGGAAAATAGGCTACTACCCAAAATCTAGGTTAATAATGATCACTTATTTCATTTAAAGATCGTTAATTAAATGGTTAAATGGTGAAACATGTGACTGAATAAATGCCTATAAGTCATTGTATCATTGTGGCAAATTAAAGCACAGATTGGTTGGCACTTAAATACTCTAATATCCTAGCCGAATTATTTTCCATAAAGGCTTCACATTATATTCAACAAGAGTATTTCTGGTTTTGTGATTTGACACACACACACACACACACACAGATAGACAGACACACACACACACACACACACACACACACACACACACACACAGATAGACAGACACACACACACACACACACACACACACACACACACAGACACAGATAGACAGACACACACACACACAGACACACACTGGTTGTGGTTTGGGTAAAACTTGTATTGTCAGACACAAACTGTAGAATTCATAAGATGTACAGACAGACAGATAGATTGACAGACAGACACACAGAGAAAGACAGACACACTGAGAGACAGACACACAGACAGATGCACAGACACACACACACACACACAGACAGACACACAGAGAAAGACAGACACACAGACAGATATACAGACACAGACACAGACAGACAGATATCGTGTTGATAAATGTAGTAGGTCTCGTCACTGTAACATTCTGTGACGCAATCACCGATACTCAGTTAATCTGCTGATCAAGTCAAACCTACTGTCAGTGGCTCTGGAGTTCTCTAGTACTATATAAATTAAATTAAATGTATTATTAATATTTTAATTAATAAGCATTTTCAAGCTTTATTAGACAGTACAGAGTTGAAATGGGGAGACAGAGAGAGAGAGAGAGGGGGGATGACCTGCAGTAAAGGTCCACAGGTCAGATTTGAACCCACGACCACTGCAACGAAGACTGGAGTGTACGAAGATATGGTACACACTCTATCCACTGCACCACCGGAGCAGCCCGTTTCTTATTAATTGATATAAACAATATAAAGAAAAAGTTAATCTACGACAGATTTGACTATTGACTAATGGTGCAGTCAGTGATTCTGGAGAACACTTGTTGTCAAAATCAGTGGGCGCTCCGGTGGCGTAGTGGATAGAGTGCGTACCATATTGGCTTTCCCCAGACAAAGTGGCGGGTGCATGGTATCAATAACTAACTAATAGACTATAGACTAAATTGGCGAGTGTTATATTTGAGCCCTGCACGACACTCTCCGCTGATCACAGTGATGGTGCCGCGGAGACACCGTGCATGTTGTCTTCTAACTTTATAACTCGCGTGTGGGTATTTTGACAGCAAATGTTATAGACTATGCATAGGCTACGTGAAGTGGAGCCGTGACGTCAGCGTTACTAGGGGAAATGGTTTCGGTGTTTACAAGAAACCAAAACCGTTGTGTTTTCCAAAAAATCCTCCCTGGGAGTAGATCTCAAAAACCTGCGGTTTCTAGGGCTGGCCCGAATACCATTTTTCAGGCTTCGAATATTCGTTGGTTTTTCCGAGCGAATATTCGAATATTCGTTCCAGAAAAACACACCATCAAAAACAACATTAAAAAAAATAAAAATAAATAAAAAATTAAAAAGATTTTTTTTTTTTTTTTTTTTTTTTAACGTTAATAATCCCTATATACTCCCTGGAACCGATTTTGACAGTATCTGCATATTTTGTTGAAGATTTACGCGCTCGGAGGTGAAGTAATGGATGAGCTATGACACCTAGTGATGTAATATCCTCCTAAATGAGCAATACTACTACTACTACAATATTACTAACTTTTATATCAAAATATAAAATTATTTGATGACATTATATTGCAGTACTAGCTTCTTGCAAAACATTTTTTTGAAAAAAAAAAAAAAAAAAACTAAGCTCCGAATACTAATTTAAGCTCCGAATACTAATTTTCCAAACCAATATTCGAATATTCGAATAATTCGGGCCAGCCCTAGCGGTTTCATGCCTGCGTTTGCTGTTTTCATGTAAATGATATAGTGCAACCGCGAGAATATTTCCGCGTATGCACCGTTTCGTGTTGTCGTGTAAAGTGCCCCTTAATGTGTGTGACTGTGTGTGTGTGTCTCAGTATCAGTGTGTGTGTAAACCTGATTGTTAACATTATATATTGTGTGTGTGTGTGTGTGTGTGTGTGTGTCTCAGTGTGTGTGTGTGTGTGTCTCAGTGTGTGTGTGTGTGTGTGTGTGTGTGTCTCAGTGTGTGTGTGTCTCAGTGTGTGTGTGTGTGTGTAAACCTGATTGTTAACATTATATATTGTGTTAAACCTGATTGTTAACATATTATATTGTGTGTAAACCTGATTGTTAACATTATCTGTTCTGTTGTCCAGAGGAACCTGGTGGAGGAGAAAGGTGTCGGTCCCTGGCTGCTCGCGCTCTTCCTGTTTGTTGTCTGTGGATCAGGTGAAAAGAGACACACACACACACAACACACACTGAGAGACACACTGAGACACACACACACACACACCACTGAGACACACTGAGACACACACACACACACTGAGACACACTGAGACACACACACACACACACACTGAGAGACACACACACACACACACACACTGAGAGAGACACACACACACACACACTGAGAGAGACACACACACACACACACTGAGACACACACACACACACTGAGAGACACACACACACACTGAGAGACACAGACTGATACACACACACACACACACACACACTGAGACACACACACATTGAGAGACACACACTGAGACACACACACACTGAGAGACACACACACACACACACACACAGAGAGACACACACACACTGAGAGACACACACACACACACACACACACACACACTGAGACACACACACACACACACACACTGAGAGACACAGACTGATACACACACACACACACACACACACTGAGAGACACACACACACACACACTGAGAGAGACACACACACACACACTGAGAGACACAGACTGATACACACACACACACACACTGAGACACACACTGAGAGACACACACACACACACACTGAGAGAGAGAGACACAGACACTGATACACACACACATGCTGAGAGAGAGACACACACACACACACACACACACACACACACAGACTGATACACACACACACTGAGAGACACACACAGACTGAGACACACACACACACACTGAGAGATACACACAGACTGATACACACACAGACTGATACACACACACTGAGAGACACAAGCATGCATCGCACACACAAAAAATAATGTTGAAAATAACCCAAAGAGGGAGGGGCCATGAGGGAGGGGCCGGTCAGTCACTCTGGTCCATCAAGTCACAGTGACACACATCAATCATTAACTGTGACTGTTTGTCACTTCAAACGGCCTCTATTGGCAAGGAAAAACAGGACAGTTTGCCGTTAATACCCGTCTGTACTGTGTGTGCGTTTTAAAAAGAATCCAGTGTTTATCCACAGTTTAGGCTCTGTAAACAAAGGGCCCACCGTAGCTAGAAACATACCAGTTACACCACCTGCAGAGCCTAGGCTGTGTATTGCTGGATTATTGTTCAGCTCACACACAGTACAGACAGGTAGTGGATCATGAGGAGATATTCACTGATTTAGACAACAAGCGTTCTCCAGAATCACTGACTGCACCTTTACTACGTTTATTAGAGGCTACACCATGTCATATTGAAGGTGTGTGGGGGTGTGTGTGTCTGTCTGTCTCAGTGTGTGTGTGTGTGTCTGTCTGTCTGTCTCAGTGTGTCTGTCTCAGTGTGTGTCTGTCTGTCTGTCTGTCTGTCTGTGTGTGTGTGTCTGTCTGTCTGTCTGTGTCTGTCTGTCTGGCTGTTCTAACTGTCTCTCTCTCTCTCTCTCTTCAGCCATCTTCCAGATCATCCAGAGCATCAGGATGGGAATGTAATGACATCACCGGAGATGGGAGGAGCTTAACCCATCTAAGCCCCTCCCACTCCCACGACCACCTGACACGAACCGACCAACGAGAACGCAACATTCCTGACTCCAGCCGGGGTCTCACACACACACGCAGAGAAAACACACACACACACACACACTGAAACACACACACACACACACAACCACAGAGAAACACACACACGACCCCCTGAGAAAACACACACACCACACACAACACACTGCACTGAAAACACACACACACACACTGAAAACACACACACACTGAAAACACACACACACTGAAGAACACAACACACACATGATAAACACACACATGCAGAGAAACACACACACCTGCCCCAAACTCACCAAACATGTGCCTTTCTCTGTTTACCTGAGCTTAAGCCACGCCCCTCACTGATAGGCTACACCTTATCAGTATCCATGGGAACAAGGGGGGAGGGGGGGAGGGAGGGAGGGGGGGTCAGAGTCCAGACCATAATAACCCGTCTGTCGTCTCTCTTCTACCTGTCTGTCCCTTCTACCTGTCTGTCTCTCCTACCTGTCTGTCTCTCCTACCTGTCTGTCTCTCCTACATTCCTCCTCAAATGAAATGATTGATTTGTGATTTTGGTCTTTTGATCAGAAGGTTTGAGTGACAGGCGAGTCTGCACTGTGTTCAGACTCACCTGGACTAATAAAGATTACCTTTGAAGAATAACCTCTCTGTGTCTGTGTGCTTTATATTATTCTCTCTCTCTCTCTCTCTCTCTCTCTCTCTCTCTCTCTCTCTCTCTCTCTCTCTAAAAAAGTAAAATACAGATTTATATTTATAAATACATTTAAAAAGAAGCAGCAGATGTTAGCAACAGTTATTAATGTATATCTGTGTTTGACCTTGTTTAAGCAATAAATAAATGGATTATGCAAGCTGTTATTTTTATGTTATATCATATTCCATGGAGAATATGACTATATATAATATGGCGAACATGTGTATTACGGGCTACAGCCAGAAGTTACGTGAGGCAGTGACTGACACAGCAGTAGCCTATGTCCAGATAGACAGTGAAGCCGGGCTTTGGTGGCTAAACACATGTAAACTCAGTTACAAACCTTTTTCAAATTAAACAGGAGTCTTACTCACCTTTTTAACGAGATCACCATTGACGTTTAGCCAGAGGACATTAAGTTTAGCCACTTTATTGTACTACTGTCATTACTACAGCTCTTGTGTTACGAGCGCCATCCTGTGGTGTCCAGAGGCTATTGCACGGCAGGATATTTTAGGCTTTATAAATCCCTTATCAACACAGTTTAATCAGCGGCGAGCCGGCGACGCATTAAGTGGACAGAATGTAAACAGTTCCATCTAGGTGTCCATACATCAGGGGTTAATCCACACCTATGGAATGTTCTCCAGCCAATCAGAATAGAGTATTCACACAGACTATGGTATAATCAACAATAAGTTACATTTTAAGTTTAATTAGGCTATGAAACAGCAGGGGTGGGCGATAAAACGTAACACTTATATAACAGTATGTTTTATGTTTTGCTTGGTGCATGTATTATATCACGGTTAGTTTTCTTATCTGAAGCACTTTGAGATTCTTGAATATAAAGTGCATTATAAATAAAATGTATATTTTTTTTTTGTGTAGCGCAGCAGAGTTGGGCGATTAAACCTGCAGTGTGTAGAATTTTGGGTTTTATTTCCTAGCAGATTTTGTAGAAAGTAATTATAATATCCATAAGTACATTTAATTTAGTGCATAATAGCTGAATTTTGTTTTTAAATTATTATTTTTTACCCCTTAGAAAGGTCTCATATATGTCCATATTTCTCCATACTTTGGACCAAGGCCTTGTCACCGCGATTTTGGAAGTGTCATATTTGGAATGTCATCAGGTGCATTGTTTAGAATTTTAATTGTTCTTGTCCTTGAAAGCCACTGTAGCTTCTGTTATTATTCTAAAGGGGTGGGGTTACCCAGGAGCATTGCATTCTAGAACTTTGTAGAACTTTCTTAATGTCATATTACGCACTGCACCTTTAAACCTTAACATTTATATAACAGTATGTTTTATGTTATTATTTGTTTGTGTAAAGAAACACAAGCGAGACAGAGTGATGTGAACTCTAACAGGAAAGTTTTTATTTCAGTCAGTTTGTAATAAACTTCAAATGAATCTTCAGTTTAAAGGAACACACTGCACTCCGCCGCGCGCCGAGTTTACACAGTCAATGTAGCTAGCAGCCGCGGCACAGAGTGATATTAGACTATTGAACTTTTTGCCGCCGGCCGCGATAGCCAATCAGCGTTGAGCTCCTCCCGACGTCACTCGCTTCGGGACGAAGGACAGAGGAAATGAAGATGAAAACATAATAGTCACAGTTTGCTCC
This sequence comes from Ammodytes dubius, assembly GCA_026122265.1. Taxonomy (NCBI): domain Eukaryota; kingdom Metazoa; phylum Chordata; class Actinopteri; order Uranoscopiformes; family Ammodytidae; genus Ammodytes; species Ammodytes dubius. The sequence continues at coordinate 2,432,390 of CM047508.1, read as the reverse complement.
ATAAGTTCTGTGAATAGCCTCTGTGTCTGTTGCCTGCTGTGTACAGCTATCAGTTTTGCTTTATGAACCAAGTTAGCAGCGGTTAGCTTGGGTAAAGCACCATCAGCACAGCAGACTGGTGCTCTCAGCACCGGTTAGCACCAGCGCCAGCATATCCCCAGAGTAGAGAAGGCTGCTCTGGTCTAACCCTAACCCAGCATATCCCCAGAGTAGAGAAGCTGCTCTGGTCTAACCCTAACCCAGCATATCCCCAGAGTAGAGAAGGCTGCTCTGGTCTAACCCTAACCCAGCATATCCCCAGAGTAGAGAAGGCTGCTCTTGTCTAACCCTAACCCAGCATATCCCCAGAGTAGAAGAAGGCTGCTCTGGTCTAACCCTAACCCAGCATATCCCCAGAGCAGAGAAGGCTGCTCTGGTCTAACCCTAACCCAGCATATCCCCAGAGTAGAGAAGGCTGCTCGGTCTAACCCTAACCCACATATCCCCAGAGTAGAGAAGGCTGCTCTGGTCTAACCCTAACCCAGCATATCCCAAGTAGAAAGCTGCTCTGGTCTAACCCTAACCCAGCATATCCCAGAGTAGAGAAGGCTGCTCTGGTCTAACCCTAACCCAGCATATCCCAAGAGTAGAGAAGGCTGCTCTGGTCTAACCCTAACCCAGCATATCCCCAGAGTAGAGAAGGCTGCTCTGGTCTAACCCTAACCCAGCATATCCCCAGAGTAGAGAAGGCTGCTCTGGTCTAACCCTAACCCAGCATATCCCCAGAGTAGAGAAGGCTGCTCTGGTCTAACCCTAACCCAGCATATCCCCAGACTAGAGAAGGCTGCTCTGGTCGGGCGGCGGACACAATATGACCCAATATGATCACGCGGCGCGGAAGCTGTGCAGTGTGTTCCACCTTAAGACTTTGAGCGGGAAAATATATATAAGAAAAAACCTGGAAAAATTCAGGTTGGACTCAAGATACACAGAAGCTAATAGGTCCATGAGGCACACAGACAGACAGACAGACAGACAGACAGACAGACAGACAGACAGACAGACAGACAGACAGACAGACAGACGGACGGACAGACGGACGGACGACGGACGACGGACAGACACACACACAGACAAACGCAAAGTAACACTCACTCACACACAGACACACACACAGTCACACTCACTCACTGAAACACTCACACACACGAGAGAGAAACACACATGGAAACACACACACGAGAGAGAGCGAGACACACACACACACACACACACATGGACACAGTAACACACACACAGACACACACATGAACACAGTAACACACACAGACACACACATGGACACAGTAACACACACAGACACACACACAGAAACACACACACAGAAACACACACACAGACACCACACATGAACACAGTAACACACACATATAGAACCAGATACATAATTAAATATATGTGTATTTTATATATAAAACACGTGACATATAAACGTTATAAATCTCACTCTGAGGATTCTGAAAACTTTGACTGAACGTCCATTTTGTTTTGGTCCTGAAATGAGAGACATCTTCCCTGTGTTCCCAATCTCCTCCTCTTTCTTTTTCCTCTGCTACATACTACATCCAACGATAAAAATAATCTAGTTAGGATGCAGTAGGCATACTATTGGGACATACTTTTACTCTTTATTTCATCTTAACATTGCGCCTTGATCTTGCCTCTTGCTGTTATATCCGTCTCATCCCTGTTTGTTTTCATATGGAGGCTTCGTCGATGTGACGTCACTTCACGTGCGCACTGGATTGTGGGTCAGAATCGCCCCAATAGGATGCAGTTTTTCACACTAACAATCTTGGCCGCATGAAGTAGACATCCGGTACTTCTAACCATCCTAAATCTGGCACAAGAATGGGACTCCTAAATCTTTTTTCTACCAACAAATATAGTAGAAAGTATGAGATTCAGAACACAGGGCGAAACTCTAGAAATGTTCCTTCAATCATGTGACAGGAAGTAGCTCGTCATCATCAGCTGGTTGGTCACATGACCGTTCACTGCTTCCTGTCTGTCAAACACACTGAACCTGTAGATGTGAATATGCTTTGAGTTTAGAGTCTCTGTCCTCTTCCAGCAGACTGTCTGTCTGTCTGTCTGTCTGTCTGTCTGTCTGTCTGTCTGTCTGTCTGTCTGTCTTCTGTCTGTCGTCTGTCTGTCTGTCTCTGTCTGTCTGTCTGTCTGTCCTCTTCACAGCAGACCCGGGTTAGAATCCAGCCCGGGTCGTTCTCTGCATGTCATTCCCTCTCTGTCTGTCTGTCTGTCTGTCTGTCTGTCTGTTGTCTGTCTGTCTGTCTGTCCTCTTCACAGCAGACCCGGGTTAGAATCCAGCCCGGGTCGTTCTCTGCATGTCATTCCCCTCTCTGACACATTTCATCTCTATCTCTACACACTG
>CM047508.1:2409959-2417459 GCA_026122265.1 Ammodytes dubius | reverse complement strand
TTATGCAAATGTGAGTTATCATACAAGAAAAGGAATAAAATGTTTTGGTCTAGATAATTAATAGCCTAAAAATGTAATCAGTTCATCTGGGAGGAAATCCGAAATTATCTGATCATGTCACGTTCACATTCATGCACACTGCATTTAAATGTATTCACTATATTACAGAGAAATTAGTCCGTAAAAGAAAAAGAGCACCAAGCCCATCCAGAGGACCCTCCATAATATTTTATTTTATATTAATATTTTTATGGAAAATCCATGTGTCTTTCTTCAATAGCTTCTAATTCATCAGACCAGTGTTCAAATTATTTGTTCACACAAATTCTATATTTAGCCTCTTAATTTTCCTCTCAAAGTGCGAGATTCATGCATTTCACTTTAAAACTTAAAAAAAATCTCGGGGGGAGCTGCACAGTGAAGATCTATAGTTACAAACATGGTGTCTGTTGTCTGGTGTTGTGTTGTGTGTGTGTGGTGTGTGTGTGTGTTGGGTGGTTGCTGTGTGTGTGTGGGGGTGGCTGGTGTGTGTTTGTGTGTGATGTGGTGTGTGTGGTGTGCTGTGTGTGTGTGTGTTGTGTGTTGTGTGCGGTTGTGGTGTGGCGTGTGTGTGTGTGTGTGTGTGTGTTGTGTTGTGTGTGTGTGTTGTGTCGTGTGCTGTGTGTGGGTATTGTGGTGTGTGTGGGTGTGGTAGTTGTGTGTGTGTGTGTGGTGCTGTGGATGTGTGTGTGTGTGTGTGTTCTGTGTGTGTGTGTGTTGTGTGTGTGTGTGTGTGGTGGTGTGTTGTGTGTGTGTGTGTGTGTGGGTGTGCTGTGTGTGTGTGTGTGCTCACATGTGTGTTGGTCGTGTGCCTGATGTGTGTTCGCTGGTGGAGGAATGTTAAACGGGATGCCTGGGGTGGGGGGGGGATGGACGGCATCACACTGAGAGTGGAGTTAGAATAGACAGACAGTGGTGGGGGATGAGAGCCATCACATGAGAGAGGGGGGAGGGTGGATGGACGGCCTCACACTGAGAGAGAGGGGGGGGGGGGACTGTTAGATAGACAGACAGGTGTGCCCTGAAGGCTGGGGAGGGGGATGAGACGGCCATCACACTGAGAGAAGGGGGGGGAGAGGGTGTTAGAATAGACAGACAGGTGATGCCTGGAGGCTGGGGAGGGGGATGAGACGGCATCACACTGAGAGGAGACAGGGGGGAGAGGTTAGAATAGACAGACAGGTGTGCCTGGGTGGGGAGGGGGATGAGACGGCCATCACACTGAGAGGGGGAGAGAGACAGTTAGAATAGACAGGAGCTGGAGCTGGGGAGGGGGATGAGACGGCCATCACACTGAGAGAGGAGGGGTTAGAATAGACGAGAGCCAGGCTGGGGAGGGGGATGAGACGGCCATCACATGAGAGAGAGGGGGGGAGAGGCAGTTAGAATAGACAGACAGGTGATGCCCTGAGGCTGGGAGGGGGATGGAGGCCTCCATGAGACAGGGGGGGGAGAGGAGACAGTTAGAATAGACAGACAGGTGATGCCCTGGAGGCTGGGGAGGGGGATGAGACGGCCATCACACTGAAGAGAGAGCAGGACAGTTAGAATAGACAGACAGGTGATGCCCTGGAGGCTGGGGAGGGGGATGAGACGGCCATCACACTGGAGAGGAGAGCAGGGGGGGAGATGAGACGGACAGTGTAGAATAGACAGGACAGGTGATGCTGGAGGCTGGGGAGGGGGATGAGACGGCCATCACACTGAGAGAGAGGGGGGGGAGGAGAGACAGGTTAGAATAGACAGACAAGGCTGGGGAGGGGGATGAGACGGCCATCACACTGAGAGGAGGGGGGGGAGAGAGAGACAGTTAGAATAGACAGACAGGTGATGCCCTGGAGGCTGGGGAGGGGGATGAGACGGCCATCACACTGAGAGAGGGGGGGGGAGAGGAGACAGTTAGAATAGACAGACAGGTGATGCCCTGGAGGCTGGGGAGGGGGATGAGACGGCCATCACACTGAGAGAGAGGGGGGAGAGGAGACAGTTAGAATAGACAGACAGGTGATGCCTGAGGCTGGGGAGGGGGATGAGACGGCCATCACACTGAGAGGAGGGGGGGAGAGGAGACAGTTAGAATAGACAGACAGGTGATGCCTGGAGGCTGGGGAGGGGGATGAGACGGCCATCACACTGAGAGAGAGACAGGGGGGGGAGAGAGAGACAGTTAGAATAGACAGACAGGTGATGCCCTGGAGGCTGGGGAGGGGGATGAGACGGCCATCACTGAGAGAGAGGGGGGGGGAGAGAGACAGTTAGAATAGACAGACAGGTGATGCCCTGAAGGCTGGGGAGGGGGATGAGACGGCCATCACACTGAGAGAGAGAGGGGGGGAGAGAGAGACAGTTAGAATAGACAGACAGGTGATGCCCTGGAGGCTGGGGGAGGGGGATGAGGACGGCATCAATGAGAGAGAGACAGGCAGTTAGAATAGACAGACAGGTGATGCCTGGAGGCTGGGGAGGGGGATGAGACGGCCATCACACTGAAGAGGGAGACAGACAGGTTAGAATAGACGACGGGACAGGCTGGGGAGGGGGATGAGACGGCCATCACACTGAGAGGGAGACAGGGGGGGAGAGAGACAGTTAGAATAGACAGACAGGTGGGGGAGGGGGATGAGACGGCCATCACACTGAGAGAGAGGGGGGGAGAGAGAGACAGTTAGAATAGACAGACAGGTGATGCCCTGGAGGCTGGGGAGGGGGATGAGACGGCCATCACACTGAGAGAGGGGGGGGGGAGAGAGAGACAGTTAGAATAGACAGACAGGTGATGCCTGGAGGCTGGGGAGGGGATGAGACGGCCATCACACTGAGAGAGAGGGGGGGGGAGAGAGGACAGTTAGAATAGACAGACAGGTGATGCCCTGAGGCTGGGGAGGGGGATGAGACGGCCATCACACTGAGAGAGACAGGGGGGGAGAGAGAGACAGTTAGAATAGACAGACAGGTGATGCCCTGGAGGCTGGGGAGGGGGATGAGACGGCCATCAACTGAGAGAGGGGGGGGAGAGAGACAGTTAGAATAGACAGACAGGTGATGCCTGAGGCTGGGGAGGGGGATGAGACGGCCATCACACTGAGAGAGAGACAGGGGGGGAGAGAGAGACAGTTAGAATAGACAGACAGGTGATGCCCTGGAGGCTGGGGAGGGGGATGAGACGGCCATCACACTGAGAGGGAGACAGACAGGTTAGAATAGACAGACAGGATGGGGGGGAGGGGGATGAGACGGCCATCACACTGAGAGGGAGACAGGGGGGGGAGAGAGACAGTTAGAATAGACAGACAGGCTGGGGAGGGGGATGAGACGGCCATCACACTGAGAGAGAGGGGGGGAGGAGAGAGACAGTTAGAATAGACAGACAGGTGATGCCCTGGAGGCTGGGGAGGGGGATGAGACGGCCATCACACTGAGAGAGAGGGGGGGAGAGAGAGACAGTTAGAATAGACAGACAGGTGATGCCCTGGAGGCTGGGGAGGGGGATGAGACGGCCATCACACTGAGAGAGGGGGGGGGAGGAGAGAGACAGTTAGAATAGACAGACAGGTGATGCCTGGAGGCTGGGGAGGGGGATGAGACGGCCATCACACTGAGAGACAGGGGGGGGGAGAGAGAGGACAGTTAGAATAGACAGACAGGTGATGCCTGGAGGCTGGGGAGGGGGATGAGACGGCCATCACACTGAGAGAGAGGGGGGGAGAGAGAGACAGTTAGAATAGACAGACAGGTGATGCCCTGCAGGCTGGGGAGGGGGATGAGACGGCCATCACACTGAGAGAGAGACAGGGGGGGGGGGGGAGAGACAGGTTAGAATAGACAGACAGGCTGGGGAGGGGGATGAGACGGCCATCACACTGAGGAGAGAGACAGGGGGGGGGGGGAGAGACAGGTTAGAATAGACAGACAGGCTGGGGAGGGGGATGAGACGGCCATCACACTGAGAGACAGACAGGGGAGAGAGACAGTTAGAATAGACAGACAGGTGATGCCCTGGAGGCTGGGGAGGGGGATGAGACGGCCATCACACTGAGAGACAGACAGGGGGGGGGGGAAGAGACAGTTAGAATAGACAGACAGGTGATGCCCTGGAGGCTGGGGAGGGGGATGAGACGGCCATCACACTGAGAGAGAGGGGGGAGAGAGAGACAGTTAGAATAGACAGACAGGTGATGCCCTGGAGGCTGGGGAGGGGGATGAGACGGCCATCACACTGAGAGACAGACAGGGGGGGGGGGGAGAGAGAGGACAGTTAGAATAGACAGACAGGTGATGCCCTGGAGGCTGGGGAGGGGGATGAGACGGCCATCACACTGAGAGAGAGGGGGGGAGAGAGAGACAGTTAGAATAGACAGACAGGTGATGCCTGGAGGCTGGGGAGGGGGATGAGACGGCCATCACACTGAGAGACAGACAGGTGGAGACAGGGAGAGAGAGACAGGGAGGGAGGAGAGACAGACAGGTAGGGAGAGAGACAGACAGGTGGGAGAGAGACAGACAGGTAGGGAGGAGAGACAGGCATGGGTTAGAATAGAGAAAGACAGACAGGTGGAGAGAGAGACAGGCATGGGTAGAATAGAGAAAGACAGACAGGTAGGGAAGAGAGACAGGGGGTGGGGGGGGGGACAGGCATGGGTTAGAATAGAGAAAGACAGACAGGTAGGGAGAGAGAGACAGGAGGGTGGGAGAATAGAGAAAGACAGACAGGTAGGGAGAGAGACAGGGGTGGGTTAGAATAGAGAAAGACAGACAGGTAGGGAGAGAGACAGGGGAGGGGGGGGGTGGAGACAGGGGAGAGAGACAGGCATGGGTTAGAATAGAGAAAGACAGACAGGTAGGGAGAGAGACAGGCATGGGTTAGAATAGAGAAAGACAGACAGGTGGAGAGAGAGACAGGCATGGGTTAGAATAGAGAAAGACAGACAGGTAGGGAGAGAGACAGGAGGGGAGGAGGGGGGGGTGGAAAGGACAGGGAGGGGAGGGAGGGAGAGAGACAGGGGGAGGGGAGGGTGGGAGAGAGGGGGGGAGGAGAGAGGACAGGGCATGGGTTAGAAAGAGAAAGACAGACAGGGTAGGGAGAGAGAGACAGGCATGGGTTAGAATAGAGAAAGACAGACAGGTGGGGAGAGAGACAGGCATGGGTTAGAATAGAGAAAGACAGACAGGTGGGGAGAGAGACAGGCATGGGTTAGAGAGAGGGAGACAGACAGGTAGGGAGAGAGACAGGCATGGGTTAGAATAGAGAAAGACAGACAGGTAGGGAGAGAGAGACAGGAATGGGTTAGAATAGAGAAAGACAGACAGGTGGGGAGAGAGACAGGCATGGGTTAGAATAGAGAAAGACAGACAGGTGGGGAGAGAGACAGGCATGGGTTAGAGAGAGGGAGACAGACAGGTAGGGAGAGAGACAGGCATGGGTTAGAATAGAGAAAGACAGACAGGTAGGGAGAGAGAGACAGGCATGGGTTAGAATAGAGAAAGACAGACAGGTAGGGAGAGAGAGACAGGCATGGGTTAGAATAGAGAAAGACAGACAGGTAGGGAGAGAGACAGGGGAGGGAGGGTGGGAGAGAGGGGGGGAGAGAGAAGGAGGGAGGGAGGGAGAGAGAGAGGGGAGGGGGGGGAGGACAGGGAGAGAGACAGGGAGAGAGACAGGGAGAGAGACAGGGGAGGGGGGGGTGGAGACAGGGATAGAGACAGGGAGAGAGAGAGACAGGGAGGGAGAGAGGGAGGGACACTGAAACAAGTTCTACTGTATAAAGAACCATTACTCTCTCACCTCTAGTAGGACCTTCTCTCTGTCTGTCTGTCTACGTGTCTGTCTGTGTGTCTGCCTGTCTGTCTGTCTGTCTGCCTGTCTGTCTGTCTGCCTCTCTGTCTGTGTGTCTGCCTCTCTGTCTGCCTGTCTGTGTGTCTGCCTCTCTGTCTGTCTGTCTGTGTTACATTCCCATGTAGTTTCTAACATGCACTTGTGTCTACTGCCTCTAGCTCATCGGCTCCACCCTCCTCCACTCCCATACCTCTGCTGCTCCCAAACGAGGCCCACCTGGAAGCCTAATCAAGGCATGCTTATAAGAGGAGCTGCATGGCACTCTCCTCTCTCTCTGCTCTCGGCTGCTACCAGTCCCATGTGCTGCTCTCTGCTGATCGCTGTCTGCTGTGGCCTGCTGTCGTCTGCCACCTGAACTACTGCTATCATCTGCTTAGCAGTCCAGTCCTGTCCTAATTCTGTGGTGAGCCAGGAAGCTGTGTAGGGGAGGCCTGCCTTTTTGTTTATCCCCCTTTTCTCCTGTTTTGTTTGTGGCTAGGGAGGTAAGCATTTGTATTTTGATTTACTGTTAGGAAGAACCTTTTTGTTTAGAGACAGGGAACCTTTTTGTTTGTTTGTGTTGGCCAGATGGGTCTCCCTGACGTTATAGGGCTCGGCAATAAACACTCTTACTTTTGAACACTTGACTCCCTTTTATTTTGTGATCTGGTCTATGTTACTCCCTTCACCCTAGACCTCTTAGGGGACATAACAGTCTGTCTGTCTGTCTGTCTGTCTGTGTGTGTGTCTGTCTGTCTCCTTCTCTGTCTGTCTGTCTGCGTGTCTCACCTCCAGGAGAACCTTCTGTTCCAGGTTCTTGTATGTTCTGTGCAGCAGCTCTTTGGTTCCCAGCACGCCGTACCACATCATGTTCTTAGTGCGAGACCTACGCACACACACACACACACACTTATATGCATTATGACTTACATTTTCCATGTATTTCTCCTGTATTGTCCGTCAAAATAATAAGTTGGCACAGTGTTCACTTTTTGGAATTCTTGGTACGAACAACTATGATCAACAAACCATACTGAGTTTGCTCAATGTAGAAGTTTTCCTTCAAATTTAAGATTAAAACTAAAAAAAGTTTTCCTAGCTTTTTTGTTTTTACAGATTGGTCTTTTTTGAAGTTTAAAATAATCGGATTTTTTTTTTTTTTAAATCAGCCGCACACAACCACACAGACAGACACACACAAAGACGAACAGAAAGACAGACAGACACACAAACAGACGAACAGAAAGACAGACAGACAGACGAACAGAAAGACAGACGAACAGAAAGACACACACACACACACAGACAGACAGACAGACAGAAAGACAGACAGACACACACACAGACGAACAGACAGACAGACACACACACACAGACAGACGAACAGAAAGACAGACAGACAGACGAACAGAAAGACAGACAGACGAACAGAAAGACAGACAGACAGACGAACAGAAAGACAGACGAACAGAAAGACACACACACACACACACACAGACAGACAGACAGACAGACGAACAGACAGACAGACAGAGACAGACAGACAGACACACACACAGACAGACAGACAGACAGACAGACAGACAGCCAGAGAAACAGACAGACAGACAGACAGACAGAGAAACAGACAGACCTGCACTTCTCTGGGT
>CM047508.1:2399959-2404959 GCA_026122265.1 Ammodytes dubius | reverse complement strand
TCGATTAGCGCCCCTAGGGGCCCTGGGGGGCGGAGGCTGGACGCCAGACCCTGGTGCCTGAAATGCCGACTGTAGCGCCGTACGTGTTACGGTGCTGGTCAAAGTGCGCTGAGAAGCGCTGGCCCATTGCTTGTCTGAACGTGGCTGAAGCTATCGGCACGGGGAACCACAGAGGTTCCATTTCGCTCTGGGGCCTGAAGAGCAGCCGGCCCAACGTCTGGAAGAGAACGGAGGGTCTGTTGACACACATGTGATGCAAGTCTGCAGTGAAGCATCACTGAGGGTCTGTCATTCCGACCCGGCCAAGGCTTGTGGCCGGCGTCGGAACTGCAATTCCTACCCCCGGGTTAAGGTGGAAACCACCCAGGGGTCTATAGTAATATAATACAGTCAGCCCAGAAACTACGCTGCTGCTGGGAAAAGCAGCCAGCGGCCGGCCCTGATGCCCGGGCACCTGGCCCCAGGCCTCTGTGGGCTCTGGGGGGGGGCGGGGTACCGGTGAGGTTCTGAGGCCCGAGGCTGACCGGACGACGGGGGGACGGGGGCACGAGAGTTACCAGCAGGCTGCTGGGCGGGCCGCTGAGTGGGCCGCTGAGACCTGCGTAGGCCATCGTCTCTCGCTGGACGAGAACGTGGCTGAGAGTGGCTCTGGGGGGCAGCCGGGGCATCCCTAGGCCCGAAAGCTGCCGGCTGGTCTGCCAAGCTTAGGCAGCTCGCTCCGGCGTCTCCAGGGCAGCTGATCTAAACAGCTCCCCGGCGCCACAGGCCCAGCGGAGGGCCCACCCCCGGCCCACAGGCCCAGCGGAGGGCCCACCCCCGGCCCACAGGCCAGCGGAGGGCCCACCCCCAGCCCACAGGCCCAGCGGAGGGCCCTCCCCCGGCCCACAGGCCCAGCGGAGGGCCCACCCCCAGCCCACAGGCCCAGCGGAGGGCCCCCCCCCAGCCCACAGGCCCAGCGGAGGGCCCCCCCCCAGCCCACAGGCCCAGCGGAGGGCCCTCCTCCAGCCCACAGGCCCAGCGGAGGGCCCTCCTCCAGCCCACAGGCCCAGCGGAGGGCCCCCCCCCAGCCCACAGGCCCAGCGGAGGGCCCTCCTCCAGCCCACAGGCCCAGCGGAGGGCCCCCCCCCGGCCCACAGGCCCAGCGGAGGGCCCCCCCCCAGCCCACAGGCCCAGCGGAGGGCCCTCCCCCAGCCACAGGCCCAGCGGAGGGCCCTCCCCCGGCCCACAGGCCCAGCGGAGGGCCCTCCTCCAGCCCACAGGCCCAGCGGAGGGCCCTCCCCCAGCCCACAGGCCCAGCGGAGGGCCCTCCTGCACCTCTCCGTCAGAGGAGACTTAGCCAGACCTGGCGGCGAGTCTGGACAAGGGTGAACATAACAAGTCCCTGGACATGAGGGCAACAGCCTGCAGTGACGCATTGCTACGCCTCTGCAGAGATGGCTCAACTGCAGCTTGTTGCAGAGAGGTTGAGAGCGACAGCGGTGGGTGAGGGAGTCGCCTACCCAACCCATACGTGCCGCTGTATCGTAGGCCTTTAAAAGCAGGTCGTCCGCGACCCTGCACTGGGGCCGGGGACACCTGGCATCCGGCTTCATTGGGAGCCAAAGGCAGGCTCAACTGGTGGCATGCCGCCCAGCCCAAACTGTGATACATTCTGCATAGCAGCCATCCAGTGCTTAATGCACCGCCTCTGGAGGAAATAGAACCTATTCATTTGAAAGACTGAAAGTGTTTTGCGACTTTGCAGTGTCGGCTTAGTTAGCTCACCTCTCTCTGTGTGTTCGATGATCTGCCTGATGGCTTTCTTCAGGCTGTTAGCTCGTAGCATTAGCTGCTCTCGGGGTTTGAAGCTGGCAGGTGGTCGCGGGGAGAGGGGGGGGTTAGAGAGAGGGGGTTAGGGAGGGGAGGGTTGGGTTGTGTGTGTGTCTGTCTCCTCTCCTTCCTCTGTGATGGTGGGAGGGGGGGGAGGAGTGAGAGGGGGAGGGGGGGGAGGAGGTACCAGCACACTGGAGGCCGAGGACTCTTCAGTCAGAGTGTTTAACAGAGAGTCCAGCTTCTCTTTCAGCACGCAGCACTGGGGACAGACAGACAATGAATACACCATTAATACAAGACAGACAGACAGACAGATAATGAATTAGGGCTGGGTATCGTCAAGGATTTCGCGATACGATACGTATCATGATACACTGGTCACGATACGATATATGACAATATATTGCGTATCTTGATATATCATGATATATTGTGATATTACATTTACAAGTTGCCTTGTCAAACATAACAGCACAATATATTGATAATTGCAAGACAAATGAATTTCATTCCCTCTCTGCCTCATTTCATATCTGTCTCTCTGCACTGTCAATAAAGCCTTGAAAAGCAAAAATAAATAATTAAAAAAAAAAAAAAAATAAAAATTGTCGTTAAAATCGTTACTGATATCGCGAAACTAAGTATCGCGATATATCGCCATATTGATTTTTTGACACAACCCTACAATGAATACACTATTAATACAAGAATGACAGACAGAACATACAGGTACCTTCTTGGCCATGGCTTCAGATTCCTGCGTTCTCTCTGTGTTCTTCTCATAAGCTTTACCAACGCGAGCCACAAAGTCCTTCACTGTCTCACACAGCACCCTGCAGACAGACAGACAGACAGACAGACAGACAGACAGACAGACAGACAGACAGGCACAGGTTCATCAGACACACTCAAACCCTTCAACACATTTATTTAACATATTTATAGTCAGTTCAAACAACTAACGTAAGACAGACAGACAGGTACACACACAACACACAACACACACACACAAAACGGAAAGACAGACGAAAAAGACAGACAGAGAGAGAGATAGACAGACGGAAAGACAGACAGACAGACAGACACGTACTTGGCGGAGGAGATGACCACAGAATGCTGGTCTGAGCTGAGGATCTTGGAGAGATGAGCAGCCACCGAGTCTTCATAGGTCAGAATCTGCTGAACCTGGACACACACACATGCACACACACGCACGCACACACACACACACACACACACACACAGACACACACACAGACACACACAAGAAATTCAAGTTGGGGTTGGTCGTCACATTTTTTGGGGGGTTGGTTGTCCAAAGGCTGCAGCCAGAAAAGGAACCCAATAACGAAAGAAATTGTCAAGCTGTATCCTCACTGACACCCCAGAGAAGGAGAGAATAGAGCAGGAAAAGGCAGCTAGCATGCAAAGGAAAAAAGGGCAACAAAATCAAAACAACCCAGTGCATCCCAAACTAGACCAGCTGCCAAGGCTACAGTAAGTTATGTAGGCCTATTTGTCAACTTGACAATGCAATTAAACTTTCAAATTTAGTTCTGCTTTCTTGCCTTCTTTTTAAGATTATTCCTATTAAGATAACATTGTGACAAACAACCCCATAGTGTGTGACAACCGACCCCTTGATGGGGTTGGTTGTCACAATGTGTTAGTGTGTCTTTGATGATTCATTTCTTCTTTATTACAATAAGATTAGAAAAAGTGAGGGGTACACATTTCAAGCCAACACCTTAAGCTTCAATTTAATGTAGGAATGACTATTGAAAGATGTTTAGGTGATGAGCAATTCTCACTAAAGTAAAAGTGTGCCTACTTACCCCGTTCTCCCCTACTTGCCAGTTTAGTATGCTAGTATGCATAAATGCAAGTCTGTATATGTGAACTGGTCAGAGTACTAACACACTTTGTTTCATTCCATAACAACAACCAGAGCCATGATGTCATGATGTCATGAGTGACAGCAGGAAGTGATGTCATTTCCTGTTTACCTCTGAGTCATCGCTGCAGTCCTCGGTTACCGTGGACGCAGAGCGTTGCCGTGGAAACTTGGTCTCATAGACCATAATACTCCACCTGCAACAGAGACAGATCAGCACCGATTACACACAGTTACTAAACACACACGCACGCACACACACACACGCAACGCACACGCACACAGTTACTAAACACACACACACACACACACACACACACACAAAAAAAGAAATTGAGGGTGGGTTGGGCCCCATTCAATTGAATGGTTGAAACATAGCTAAGGCCGCTACTGCACACACACAGACACACACAGACACACACACACACACACACACACACACACACACACACACACACACACACACACACACACACACACACACACACACACACACACACACACACACACACACACACACACACACACACACACACACACATCACACACACACACACTCACCACACACACACACACACACACAACACACACACCACACGACACACACACACACCACACACACACACCACACACACACACACACACACACACACACACACACACACACTGGCACACTGAGCGACACAGGTCTAGACGAAGACGACAGTCAGCACACACAGCCACTGCGAGCAGCAGGTTAGGTGGCTGGTAGACCCCAGCTGGCACTGAGAGACAGACAGTTAGAGAGAGAGACAGGTAGCACGCCCAGCTGGCACTGGGAGAGAGACAGCACAGGTTAGCACGCCAGCTGGCACTGAGAGAGCAGGACAGGTTACACGTCCACCAGGTTAGAGAGAGGACAGGTTAGCACGCCCAGCTGGCACTGAGAGAGAGAGAGAGAGACAGGTTAGCACGCAGGCACTGAGAGAGACAGGTTAGCACGCCCAGCTGGCACTGAGAGAGAGAAGAGAGACAGGTTAGCACCCCAGCTGGCACTGAGAGAGAGAGACAGAGAGAGAGACAGGTTAGCACGCCCAGCTGGCACTGAGAGAGACAGAAGACAGTAGCAGCGTGCACTGAGAGAAGACAGGTTAGAGAGACAGACAGGTTAGCACGCCCAGTGGCACTGAGAGAGAGACATAAGGCAGACAGGTTACAGCCAGCTGGCACTGAGGAAGCAGGTTAGAGAGACAGACAGGTTAGCACGCCCGCTGGCACTGAGAGAAGACTTAGAGCAGACAGGTTAGACGCAGTT
>CM047508.1:2364959-2387459 GCA_026122265.1 Ammodytes dubius | reverse complement strand
GGGAAGGTGGTTTTGTTTCTATAAAAATAGCCAATTTTTTGTCGTAGTCGACGAACAAGATTTTTTATATGAAAATTAAAAGTGAGTTTATCATCTAACCAGATGCCAAGATATTTGTACTCTGTGACTCTTTCAATTAAAAATCCATTATTTGTAAAAATATTAAAATCATTCAAATTTGTAGTTCTTGCTCTGGAGAAAACACATATATTTGGTTTTGTCTGTATTTAGAACCAGCCTGAGGTCCACTAGACAGTCCTGCAGGGTGTTAAAAGAGCTTTGTAGGTTCTGAATAGATTGGTGCATCGAATCGGAAATGCAATACAGTACTGTGTCGTCAGCGTATAGATGGGCGTGACAGTTTTTTAGCGATGAAACAATGTTATTTATATAAATTGTGAAAAGAACTGGACCTAAAATTGAGCCTTGTGGGACACCATTTGTAACAGTTAAAAACTCAGATTGGTATCTTCCGAGTTTAACTGACTGCTGTCTATCAGAGAGATAATCCCTAAACCAGCTACATGCAGAATGATCAAAGCCAATGTCATGCAGCCTTTGTAAAAGCAAATGGTGATCAACAGTATCAAAGGCCTTTGAAAGATCAATAAAAAGTGCTGCACAGTGCTTTTTCTTGTCTAATGCTGTAACAATGTTGTCTACAACCAAAGTCACAGCAGAGACAGTACTGTGGCCTGCCCTAAAACCAGATTGGAATGGGCTCAAAATGGAAGCACTAGTTAGAAATGTTTTTAACTGATTATTAATAAGTGATTCTAGAATTTTTGCCAGGCATGGGAGTTTGGAAATTGGCCTGTAGTTATTAAGATTATTTTTGTCACCACCTTTATGTAAAGGAATTACGTGAGCTTTTTTCCAAATTTTAGGAACTATTCTAGAGGAGATGGAAAGATTAAAAATATGGGTTATTTGTTTTGATATTATATGTGTCGAAAGCTTGATTGAAAAGGGGTCCAAATTGTCCTCTCCCATGTACTTCTTGGGGTTGATGGCGAGGAGCGCATCTACAACAACACTTGTGGGAAGAAGATCAAGGCTGAAAATAGGAGTTTGAGAGACAGGCGGTACGTTACTACTGGTTGTGGAAGGTGTACAACCTCCATTTTGAAAGAGTTGACCAGCAGCTACAAAATGTTTATTAAAAGCTAAGCCAATCTCTTTTTGATCATTGAGAGTGTGACCATTTAATTTGATCTGAGTGGGAACTGTGCTAGAATTGTTTTTATTATAGTTCACAGCTTTCCAAAATAGTGCAGGGTTAGAGTAGCAGTCGGAGATTAATTCAAGGTAATATTCGGATTTGGCTTTCCTGACCATGGCTGTGCACTTATTCCTAAATTGTCTAAAAATAGTCCAATTAGTATTATCTCCAGAGCGTCTAGCTAGAGACCATGCTTTATTTCTTTCAGAAAATAAATCAGACAGTTCACTTGTAAACCAGGGGTTTGATCTATTTTTTACTCTATGCTTTTTAAGGGGCATGTTTGTTTATAATTGAGGTGAAAGTATTGATGAAATAGTCTAAGGCTAACTCAACATCCGAAATTTCCGTAGTGAGTTGAATGTCACTATGACGGAGATCACTTAAAAAGGCTTGCTCATTAAAACCTTTAAAATTACGCTTAATTATGATTTTAGGTTGAGATCTTTTTAAATGAATACTTCTGATACAGGCCACTGGGCAGTGATCACTAATCCCGAGCTCAAAAACACCAGCTGAGACTATTTTATTTATTTTATTTGATAGGATTAAATCGATTAAAGTTGATTTTGCTGGGTTTTTTAGATTGGGTCTTGTGGACTCAGTTATTAATTGTGTAAGATTAATGTTGCTACAGATTTCTTTGAAAGGTTCAGAGGCACCAGAAAGCCAATCAACGTTAAAATCACCCATCACAATTACCTCTCTATTTACATAACTGGAGAGCATATGTGCTAGATCGTTTAAGGAGCTAGTAACAGCAGAAGGGGGCCTATACACACCAATTACAACAAAACAATCATTTGATGATAAAGATAATTCTAGCGCGATAAATTCAAAACAATTTGGAACAGAGACAGCATGTAAAAGTGTTACAGAATAACAGGATTTAACATATATATATTATATATATTTATATATATATATTTAACACATACATCAGGGTACCAGAAAAGAAAGGAAAAAAAAGGGAACTTTCAAAGGCTTTAGACCCCGGAAAATTCCTTAATATCAGTATTTCTGCCAGCAGAAGTGTGTTTTCAATTCAGAGATACTGTGATATTTCATCAAGTTGAGGTGTCTTTAAAATTATTCTGTATATTTTATCTATTATTTTCTAAGAAAATTTGAACATTACATATTTAGCCTTTAATGAAGGTGGCAGATGGTTGTTATACTGATGAGGAAAGCTTCTGGTAGCAGTGCTATCATGGTAAACCCCCCTACAGCATTGGTGTGTCTAAAAGCTTACATTACAGGAAATGTTACAGTAAATGTGCCAAAATGCAGGTGCAGAGATCTTGCAAGAGCAGAAATCAAATCAAATCAAATCAGTTTTATTTGTATAGCCCAAAATCACAAATAAATTTGTCTCGGTGGACTTTACATTTCATACAATATGATATATGATACAATATGATACAATATGATACAATATGACACCCTGCCCTTACACCCTTAGCTCGGCTGAGAAAAAACTCCCAGTAAAAACCCTTTACCGGGAATAAAAAAAATTGAAGAAATCTCAGGGAGAGTCGACAGAGTAAGGGATCCCTCTCCCAGGACGGACATACTGCAATAGATGTCATAAGTAGAGAAAATCACGAAGGAATTTGATCATTGACCAGGTGATTACATGGTAATACTAAGTAAAGTGTGAATAGTGTGGATGCAGGAAGACTTTCAGGCAGAACATTTCATCAGTGTCTCTGCCCACTATTATTTCCAGTAGCCCACCCTAATCTAACTGGCTAGAACCGGCCCTGTGTACAGGTATGTGTTTATGTAGGAATAAGCGCATCATGCACATTGATACAAGTTCAGTATGAGTAAAGGGGCCCAATGACTGGACCTTTTCAGGGGCCCAGGCATTTGTCTGGAAAGGCCTGTGCGTGCGTGTGTGTGTGTGTGTGTGTGTGTGTGTGTGTGCGTGCGTGCGTGCGTGCGTGTGGTGTGTGTGTGTGTGTGTGTGTGTGTGTGTGTGTGCGTGTGTGTGTGTGTGTGTGTGTGCGTGCGTGCGTGCGTTGTTGTGTGTTGTGTGTGTGTGTGTGTGGTGTGTGCGTGCGTGCGTGCGTGCGTGTGTGTGTGTGTGTGTGTGGGCCCCTAGTAGGAACAGACTCAGATTGTGTTTCTCTCTCAGATGATCTGAACCCAGAGGCTCCAACTCATGATGCAGAGACACACACACACAGACACACACACACACACACACACACACAGGTTCAACATGTGAACGTGTGTGTGTGTGTGTGTGTGTGTGTGTCTGTGTGTGTGTGTGTGTGTGTGTGTGTGTGTGACTCACTGTGAAGCTGTTGTTGACGTTCTTGGTGCTGGACTCGGCCACGCTGGCATCAGTCAGGTCGACCTCGTCAAAGATTATAGACTGAAAACACACACACACACACACACACACACACACACACACACACAAAAAAGTCATTAGAAAGATGAATTTAGTTTCAGCTGGACCAACTTGGTATGAACTCAAATACATCATATTGAATCGATGACTTGGTTAGACTACTAGAGAAGAAATGGACAAGGCCATATCACTATCTGCATTGTCACAGGCAGAGAGGAAAATGGAAAGCATGTCTGTGGTACACTGGCTATGAATAAGGAGACCTAAAATGATCTGTGTATTAGAATGCATCTTCTTAAAAAAAAGAAAAAACTTTTAACTGTATCAGTAGCTGTGTATCTGTGTATCTGAATCTTATGGCAGTGGGGGCGGGACCCGATAAGCCTTTGGCTTCTCCTGCTTCCCTTCGGACGATAACACAAAGTAATATGTGTGAATATGCAAAGAGAAAATTATGTATTGTGTGTAATTGTCCGGAAGAATAATATTAAAAAAAAAAAAAAAAAAAATGGTTCTATAACATGTTTTTTTATTGAATGGAAATTCTGCCCACAATTTAATTTAAGAGTTATTTTTGCGTGTGTGTGTGTGTGTGTGTGTGTGTGTGTGGTGTGTGTGTGTGTGTGTGTGTGTTGTGTGTGTGTGTGTGTGTGTGTGTGTGTGTGTGTGTGTGTGTGTGTGTGTGTGTGTGTGTGTGTGTGTGTGTGTGTGTGTGTGTGTGTGTACCTTGGCAGTCTGAGCGTAGTACAGCGTCTTCCTCTCAGTTTGAAGTATCTTCTCTTCCAGCGCTGGAAGGTTCGTCTTTTCAGCAAGATCCCCTCTTTAGACCGTCTGCTCACAAATCACACCAGGCACACACACACAGTCAGGCACACACACACACACACACACACACAGCAGCACACACACACACACACACAGACACACACAGGCCAGACACACACACAGAAAACAGACACACAACACACACACACGACAGGCCAGACACACACAGGCAACAGACAGCACGAACACAGACACACAACACACAGACAGACAACACACAGACAGACAGACAGACAGCACAGACAGACAACACAGACAGGCAGACAGACAGACAGACAGACAGACAGACAACAACAACAACACAACACACAGCGCTGTCAGAAAAACTCAGACCCATTAAACAATAAAAGCTTTTTGTAAATCAATAAAACAAAACTTAGCCATGTTATAAGCGGGATGCACAATCCAATAAACACACAACACACACACACACACACACACACAACAACACAACAGCAGGGACCGTTATATCACTCTCTCATCTGGACCGTTATAACTCTCTCTCTCTAACTCTATGTCTCTCTTCTCTCTCTGCTCTTCTCCTCCTTCTCTCTCCCTCTTCTCTCTCTCCCTCTCTCTCTCTCTCCTCTCTCTCTCTCTCCCTCTCTGTCTCTCCCCATCTCTCTCTCTCTCCCCTCTCTCTCTCTCTCCTCTCTCCTCTCTCCCTCTCTCTCTCTCTCCTCCCTCTCTTCTCCCCCATCTCTCTCTCGGCCCTCGGTGGTCATCCTTCCCCCGTAAACCATCCCCCTCTGCCGGGGGGCTCAGTGGGAAACACCGGGGCTTCGCTCCAGGCCTGCTGCGACCCTCCACTTAGCCGCTCTTAGCTTCCCTTCGCTTACAGTGCTGTGATAAGGCTTTAGTGCTATTAAAGTGTTGGCGAATCAACCAGACACAGGCCGAAGAGTTAAACCGCTTCCTCCCAGCCGGAATCTAGACGTTATGGCCGGATAGAGAGAGGTTTATAAACCGCTGCTGACGCGCTTATGTAACTTTAAACATGTTATAACAACAGCGGTAATGTGTCGGTTTCATGCAGCGCTTTCTCTAGACACTCAAAGTCACTTTAAAACCAATAAAACCAAGAGTTTTGTTCATTAAATTCAACTAACATCATTTACCGGGAGAGTTAAGAGCAACAGAAAACTAACGGCCCGTTCACTCTGGATCCGGAAACTTAATTTAAAATCCGCCAGATTAAAAGATAAATCGCTATTTAGAAAATATGAGAAATATCAAAACAAAGATTAACTTCGGCCCAAAGCTCAATCAACTCAACCCCTTCGAATCGGCCTAATCCGCCTCCACAGAGCAGCGGCGGGTCGGATTAAAAACCCCGTTTTTCTGCCAAGCGTCCCGGTTTCTACGGGCGGCAGCGAACGGAGGAGGTTGCGCCGATTAGCGTCACACAGAAGTGATAAAACAAGACGTATTGTAAACACAGCTGATGCGAGGCGCGTGTGGTGTGTCGCCGAATCCACCACATATCGCTGTTTAATCCCAAAATGTCATAAATTATATTACAAATAGTATTTAATTTGTTTTAAAGAGAGGGAATAGTTTAATTGTCCAATTGTTGCTTGCGGTTCGGTTCGGAGAGTGGATAGCGGTTCAGCTGTGTGGCTGTATCCGCCTAAGGAGCGCTGATATCGGGGTACCTTGCTCTTGATCTGCCCGGAGGTGGAGACTTTGCGGAATAGTTTCTGCGGGGATCCGGGCTCCGTGTCGGGCTCGCTGTCTGATGACTCGTCCGGTCCGGTCGCGTCCGCCATCCTGACACCAAACCCCGGGGACGGTGAGGAGGAGACAGCGCCCTCTGGCGGAGAGGACCAGAGAGAGGGCGGCACTGCCATCTGGCGGCCAAACTGTGGCATTACAACAACTCACTATATTAACACCGACAGAGAACTTTTTTGTTTTTTTTATAATTTATTTGGCGATTTATTTATTTTTATACAAAGAACACAAACACACAACAGGTTTCAACAATCCCTGCGTCCCAAACATACTTGTCCCTTTTGCTAAACTAAATACTGAAGTACAGAAGAGTTCTAGGGACAATTCTCCTCACTGCCCATATTTCCTCCTACCGCGCGCAAGGTTCATAATGCACCGAGCCTTTCTTTATATGTCCATGACCGGAGCTGGGGGCAAAGCGAAATCCGAAACGGGAAGAAGCTCCAGTGATGCCCGGCGCGTTTTTGAGTTTTTAAGGCTGTGGACTTGTTTGATCAGATGAAGAGTTTTGATTCAGTTTTCAATAAATTGCTCAGATTGTGTTCTAGAGTCTGTATCTGTATATCTGTCCAGCTTCACTCTGGAACTAACGAGGTTTTTTTACCCATATTTTATTTTTCGTTTTTTCAAACTGCATCATAAAAATAAATAAACTGAATCTCCTCCTCTTTCTTTTTTCTATTCTACATACTACATCCGACGATAACAATAATCTAGTTAGGATGCAGTAGGCATACTATTGGGACATACTTTACTCTTTTATTTCATCCTAACATGGCTCCTTGATCTTGCCTCTTGCTTTTATATCCGTCTCATCCCCGTTTGTTTTCATATGGAGGCTCCGTCGATGTGACGTCACTTCACTTCACGTGCGCACTGGATTGTGGGTCAGAATCGCCCAAATAGGATGCTGTTTTCAACACTAACAATCTTGGCCGCATGAAGTAGGACATCCGGGTACTTCTAACCATCCTAAATCTGGCCACAAGAATCGGGACATCCTAAATCTTTTTTTCTACCAAACTATATAGTAGAAAGTATGTGATTCAGAAGGCAGGGATAGTTAATGAGCTTCGATGGATCGTGTCCAGACCAACAGGCTGAGATATTCACACAGAGTCATGTTACATAGAGGCCCTTTAATGACATCACATGATCATTAATAACCAATAACCATCAACTAGCCGTCTGCTGACATCACAAAGACACATCTGTGTGTGTGTGTGTGTGTGTGTTACTGTCTTGTGTGTGTGTGTGTGTGTGGTGTGTGGGGGGGGGGGGGGGTGTGCACATGTGGCAAAAGGTGCAACACTGTCAAATTAAAAAGCATTAAAAAAAAATCCAAAAAAAAAATCTTTAAAATGAAACTGCACATTACTCCAATCTGTTGCAGGTTGAGATGGGTGTGAGGGTCCTATCACACGAGGCCTGGGTTATGGACACACACACACACAGACAGACAAGAGAGTGTGTGTGTGTCTCTGTCTCCACACACACACACACACAGTCCAAACTGAGCATCATCCACCTGCAATAATTAATTTATATTCATTTAATTTCTATCATTTAAGCAAACACACACAAACAAACACACACACACACACACACACACACACACACACAGTCTCACACAAACACAGTCACAAACACACACAGACACACACACACAAACAAACACACACACACACACACACACACACACCACACAGTCTCACACAAACACAGTCACAAACACACACAGACACACACGCGCAGTCACACACACAGTCACACACACAGTCACACACGCTGTCTCACACAAACACAGTCACACACAGTCACACACAGCAGCGGCTCAGGCTTTTATTTTGAAATCCCGGTTATTTTCTTAAATTGTCTTTAACGTGAAACCAACACGTTCCATGATGAGTCCTCGGGGTTTCATCTGTCCATCAAGTCTTCATATAGAAAGTTCTGTCACATGACACAGAGGAGCCTGTCTGTCTGTCTGTCTGTCTGTCTGTAGCCCGTCTGTCTGTCTGTCTGTAGCCCGTCTGTCTGCAGCCTGTCTGTCTGTCTGTCTGTCTGTCTGTCCAGAGGAGTCTGTCTGTCTGTCTGTAGCCTGTCTGTCTGACCAGAGAATGGCCTGTCTGTCTGTCTGTCTGTCTGTCTGTAACCGTCCGTCTGTCTGTCTCTCTCCCTACATGTCCGACCAGAGGAGTGTCTGTCTGTCTGTCTGTCTGTCTGTCTCTCTGCAGCCCGTCTGTCTTCTACATGTCCGACCAGAGAATGGCCTTGCAGCCTTTCTCCACCGACGCCACGTTAGGTTCCCGACGGCGACCAGCAGACGGCGTTGATCGCAGAGCTGAGGATGACATCATCAATCAGTGACATCATCAATCAGTGACATCATCAATCAGTGACATCATCAAGCTATCAGTGACATCATCAATATATCAGTGACATCATAGTATAAGACACACACTTGAGCAAATGTTGCAGGAAAGTTCAAGTCTTTTTGTGTGTGTGCGTGCGTCTCTCTCTTACTGGTGGTTGCGGTCGAGGGTCCGGTCCAGTTTCCCAGTGAGAACGTTCCAGACGTACAGCGCTCCGTCAGCCGAGCCGGCAGCAACGTAGCTCCCGTCAGGACTGGAGAGAGAGACAGGTTAGAGAGAGAGAGACAGGTTAGAGAGACAGACAGGTTAGAGAGAGACAGGTTAGAGAGAGAGACAGGTTAGAGAGACAGACAGGTTAGAGAGACAGACAGGTTAGAGAGAGACAGACAGGTTAGAGAGAGACAGACAGGTTAGAGAGAGACAGACAGGTTAGAGAGAGACAGCAACGTAGCTGCCGTCAGGACTGGAGAGAGAGAGACAGGTTAGAGAGAGACAGGTTAGAGAGAGACAGGTTAGAGAGAGAGAGACAGGTTAGAGAGAGAGAGACAGGTTAGAGAGAGACAGACAGGTTAGAGAGAGAGAGACAGGTTAGAGAGAGACAGACAGGTTAGAGAGAGACAGACAGGTTAGAGAGAGACAGCAACGTAGCTGCCGTCAGGACTGGAGAGAGACAGGGTTAAATACTGCACAAGTTACACAATATAGCTTTAAAGTTCCTTTACCACAGACAGAGCGAGAGACAGGTTAGACCAGGGGTGTCCAAACTACGGCCCGCTTTTTATTGGCCCGCGGCCGATTTTAAAAATATAATGTAATTTGGCCCTTTGAAAAAAAAAATATATTATATATATATTTTTTTTTGCATTTCTTAGTTAACCCACTAGTGCAGGGGTGTCAAACACTGATTGATTGGCCCGTGGCACATTTTAAAAATATAATGTAATATGGCGCTTTTAATTTTTAAATAATTTAAATGCACTTATTATATTACAGAGAAATATGTCCCATAAAAGAAAAAGAGCACCAAGGCCATCCCAGAGGACCCTGCATAATATTTTATTTTAAATTAATATTATTATGGAAAATCTATGTGTCCTTCTCCAATAGCTTCTAATTCATCTGACACTGTGTCTCCATTTTTTTTTCATGCAAAATTCTTCAGATTTAGCCTCTTAATTTCCCTCTCAAAGTGCACCAGATTCATGCATTTCACTTTAAAACTTTAAAAAATCTCCCGGGGGGGCATACCCCCGGACCCCCCTACGAGGGTCGGGACCTCGGCTGGATACTATTTTGACCCTGCTGGACATTGGACGCAAAGGCAGAAAACACTGGGTGTATCAATGGCATTTAACAAGAGGGGGAATGTGTCTGTTTAATGTGCAAGGAAAGTGTTGCCGTGAAGAAGGATTACAATTTACGAAGACACTATGAAACTGAACATCAGAGCAGCTACATGTCCTAATAAATGTGTTAGTTTTGCAAAGTGGCCCGGCCCTTCGTAGATTTTTCTGTATGTGGCCCTCAGTGAAAAAAGTTTGGACACCCCTGGGTTAGACAGACAGAGAGAGAGAGAGACAGGTTAGACAGACAGACAGACAGAGAGACAGGTTAGACAGACAGACAGACAGAGAGACAGGTTAGACAGACAGACAGAGAGAGATAATAAAGAGGAAAGTCACTGACCTGAAAGTTACTCTGGTCCAATCTGCTCCACACTTAAAACCATCAGCACTGGAGGGAGGGAGGGAGGGAGGGGGGGGGGAGAGAGAGAGAGACAGTGAGAGAGGGGGGGAGGGAGGGAGGGAGGGAGAGAGAGAGAGAGGGAGAGAGGGGGGGGGGAGGGGAGAGAGAGAGAGAGACAGTGAGAGAGGGGGGGAGGGAGGGAGGGAGGGAGAGAGAGAGAGAGGGAGAGAGAGGGAGGGAGAGACGGACAGACAGACAGAGAGAGACACACAGGGTTACTACAGATGAACACATTTTATTTTACAGACAGAATGGAGTTCTAACCTGAAGGTGTGCCCACACCAACACTTTGCTTGCGCTAGAGGAAACCATTAGTTCACACGCTAAAGCATGTAACAGTAGGGGAATGTAGGCTACTGGCCTTTAGTTTGTACTGCCGTGCACACAATGCTGCTGTATGTGTTTGGTATGTAAAGCCCCTATCTCACTGGGCTGCGACAGTGTGCGACAAGTTGGAGACACAAAATTGCGACCAAATATGCAAATTAGCGACAATTTTCACTTGCAGTCTCACTGAGTTGGTTCCTCACGACACGTTTGCGAATGTCCTGCCCAACACTTGCCAGGAGGTCGCATTTATGTCTCGCGAGCGTCGCACGAGCGTCTCATTTTTGTCTCAAATCAGTCGCAATTTAGTTTCATAAGTCGCCAACCCCTCGCAAAGTTGTCTGACATTGCTCGCACTTTCTGACTCGCGGAAACTAAATTGAGAAGGGTTTGCGACGCGTTGGAGACACCTGCGACCACTCTGAGACTGTTTTGAGACAGATTTGTCGCACACTTTTTTTGAACATGTTCAAAATTTATGCGACAGGATCTGCGCGGCTCTGCGACTCATGCGAGGAAATTGAGACCTCCGCGAACGTTTGGAGACAGTTTAGAGACTCATTTGCGAATGCAGTCTCCAACTTGTCGCAAACAGTCGCAGCCCAGTGAGATAGGGCCTTTACTGCCTTGCTGTTTGTGTGTATATGAAATGCTGTTTCAATGCTTGTTTTAATGCTAGGCTATTTGTGCTGATCTGTTGCTGTTTGTTTGTCTTTTGGCAGTCTGTTTCTCTCTAACCTGAAGGCCTGTCTCACTGCATTAGAGCCTGTCTCACTGCATCAGAGCCTGTCTGTCTCACTGCATTAGAGCCTGTCTCACTGCATTAGAGCCTGTCTGTCTCACTGCATTAGAGCCTGTCTCACTGCATTAGAGCCTGTCTCACTGCATTAGAGCCTGTCTCACTGCATTAGAGTCTGTCTCACTGCATTAGAGCCTGTCTCACTGCATTAGAGCCTGTCTCACTGCATTAGAGCCTGTCTCACTGCATTAGAGCCTGTCTCACTGCATTAGAGCCTGTCTCACTGCATTAGAGCCTGTCTCACTGCATTAGAGCCTGTCTCACTGCATTAGAGCCTGTCTCACTGCATTAGAGCCTGTCTCACTGCATTAGAGCCTGTCTCACTGCATTAGAGCCTGTCTGTCTCACTGCATTAGAGCCTGTCTCACTGCATTAGAGCCTGTCTCACCTGAAAGCCTGTCTCACTGCATTAGAGCCTGTCTGTCTCACTGCATTAGAGCCTGTCTCACTGCATTAGAGTCTGTCTGTCTCACTGCATTAGAGCCTGTCTCACTGCATTAGAGTCTGTCTGTCTCACTGCATTAGAGTCTGTCTCACTGCATTAGAGCCTGTCTGTCTCACTGCATTAGAGCCTGTCTGTCTCTCACTGCATTAGAGCCTGTCTGTACTCACTGCATTAGAGCCTGTCTCACCGCATTAGAGCCTGTCTCACTGCATTAGAGCCTGTCTCACTGCATTAGAGCCTGCCTGTCTCACTGCATTAGAGCCTGTCTCACTGCATTAGAGCCTGTCTCACTGCATTAGAGTCTGTCTCACTGCATTAGAGCCTGTCTCACTGCATTAGAGCCTGCCTGTCTCACTGCATTAGAGCCTGTCTCACTGCATTAGAGCCTGTCTCACTGCATTAGAGCCTGTCTCACTGCATTAGAGCCTGTCTGTCTCACTGCATTAGAGCCTGTCTCACTGCATTAGAGCCTGTCTCACTGCATTAGAGTCTGTCTCACTGCATTAGAGCCTGTCTCATGCATTAGAGCCTGCCTGTCTCACTGCATTAGAGCCTGTCTCACTGCATTAGAGCCTGTCTCACTGCATTAGAGCCTGTCTCACTGCATTAGAGCCTGTCTCACTGCATTAGAGCCTGTCTCACTGCATTAGAGCCTGTCTCACCTGAAGGCCTGTCTCACTGCATTAGAGCCTGTCTCACTGCATTAGAGCCTGTCTGTCTCACTGCATTAGAGCCTGCCTGTCTCACCTGAAGGCCTGTCTCACTGCATTAGAGCCTGTCTCACTGCATTAGAGCCTGTCTGTTTCACTGCATTAGAGCCTGTCTCACTGCATTAGAGCCTGTCTCACTGCATTAGAGCCTGTCTGTCTCACTGCATTAGAGCCTGTCTCACCTGAAGGCCTGTCTCACTGCGTTGGTCCGCAGGTCGATGATCTTCAGCAGATCGTCTCTGGAGCAGCTCAGCAGCTCCGTGCGGTCGTGGTTCAGATCTAAAGACGTCACTCGACCGAGGAGCTCCAACTCCTGGACTATAGACTCTGCCCTGTAGACAGACAGGCAGGGGGGAGAGACAGGTTAACACTCTGCCCTGTTAGAGAGA
This sequence comes from Ammodytes dubius, assembly GCA_026122265.1. Taxonomy (NCBI): domain Eukaryota; kingdom Metazoa; phylum Chordata; class Actinopteri; order Uranoscopiformes; family Ammodytidae; genus Ammodytes; species Ammodytes dubius. Next base: position 2,374,525 of record CM047508.1, on the reverse strand, counting down.
GAGACAGGTTAACACTCTGCCCTGTTAGAGAGAGAGACAGGTTAACACTCTGCCCTGTTAGAGAGAGAGACAGGTTAACACTCTGCCCTGTTAGAGAGAGAGACAGGTTAACACTCTGCCCTGTTAGAGAGAGAGACAGGTTAACACTCTGCCCTGTTAGAGAGAGAGACAGGTTAACACTCTGCCCTGTTAGAGAGAGAGACAGGTTAACACTCTGCCCTGTTAGAGAGAGAGACAGGTTAGAGAGAGAGACAGGTTAGAGAGAGAGACAGGTTAGAGAGAGAGAGACAGGTTAGAGAGAGAGAGAGAGAGACAGGTTAGAGAGAGACAGGTTAGAGAGAGCGAGGTTAGAGAGAGACAGGTTAGAGAGAGACAGGTTAGAGACAGACAGGTTAGAGAGAGCGAGGTTAGAGAGAGACAGGTTAGAGAGAGAGACAGGTTAGAGATAGACAGGTTAGAGAGAGACAGGTTAGAGAGAGACAGGTTAGAGACAGACAGGTTAGAGAGAGCGAGGTTAGAGAGAGAGACAGGTTAGAGAGAGACAGGTTAGAGACAGACAGGTTAGAGAGAGACAGGTTAGAGAGAGAGACAGGTTAGAGAGAGACAGGTTAGAGAGAGCGAGGTTAGAGAGAGAGACAGGTTAGAGAGAGACAGGTTAGAGAGAGAGACAGGTTAGAGAGAGCGAGGTTAGAGAGAGACAGGTTAGAGAGAGAGACAGGTTAGAGACAGACAGGTTAGAGAGGGGCGAGGTTAGAGAGAGACAGGTTAGAGAGAGAGACAGGTTAGAGAGAGAGACAGGTTAGAGAGAGACAGGTTAGAGACAGACAGGTTAGAGAGAGAGACAGGTTAGAGAGAGACAGGTTAGAGAGAGAGACAGGTTAGAGAGAGACAGGTTAGAGACAGACAGGTTAGAGAGAGCGAGGTTAGAGAGAGACAGGTTAGAGAGAGAGACAGGTTAGAGAGAGCGAGGTTAGAGAGAGACAGGTTAGAGAGAGAGACAGGTTAGAGACAGACAGGTTAGAGAGAGCGAGGTTAGAGAGAGACAGGTTAGAGAGAGAGACAGGTTAGAGAGAGCGAGGTTAGAGAGAGACAGGTTAGAGAGAGAGACAGGTTAACACTCTGCCCAACAACTCCAACTCCTGGACTATGGACTCTGCCCTGAAGACAGACAGGTTAGAGAGAGACAGGTTAGAGAGAGAGAGAGACAGGTTAGAGAGACAGGTTAGAGAGAGAGAGAGACAGGTTAGAGAGAGAGAGAGACAGGTTAGAGAGAGACAGGTTAGAGAGAGAGAGAGACAGGTTAGAGAGAGACAGGTTAGAGAGAGAGAGAGCGAGGTTAGAGAGAGACAGGTTAGAGAGAGAGAGAGACAGGTTAGAGAGAGAGAGAGACAGGTTAGAGAGAGACAGGTTAGAGAGAGAGAGAGACAGGTTAGAGAGAGACAGGTTAGAGAGAGAGAGAGCGAGGTTAGAGAGAGACAGGTTAGAGAGACAGACAGACAGACAGACAGACAGACAGACAGACAGACAGACAGACAGACAGACAGACAGACAGACAGACAGACAGACAGACAGACAGACAGACAGACAGACAGACAGACAGACAGACAGACAGACAGGTGTATTTACCTGATGTCCCAGAAGCGGATCTTCTTGTCGAAGTGTCCGCTCATCACACACTGCTCCGTGCACACGATGTCGTTACAGCTGGAGCCCGCGAACACCGTCTTCATGCCTGAGAGGAGAGAGACAGTTAGTATATACTACATACTATCATGTATATACTACATACTAAAAGAGAGGGACAGTTACTCTCTACTCATACTAACATGTATATACTACATACTAAAAGCCCAAACACCGTCTTCATGCCTGAGAGGAGAGAGACAGTTAGTATATACTACATACTAACATGTATATACTACATACTAAAAGCCCAAACACCGTCTTCATGCCTGAGAGGGACAGTTAGGGTCAGACTCTGAGACAGACAGACACACACACACTTTGGTTGCTCAAAACACAAAAATACGCAAAAAAAAAATCACGAACAAGTCGCAAAAAGTGCATACTTAAACGTACATACTTAATAGGGCTGTGTCAAAATCGATATTGCGATACTTAGTTTCGCGATATCAGTATCGATTTTTATAACTAAAATGTTTTGCTTTTCAGGGCTTTATTGACAGTGCAGAGAGACAGATATGAAATGGGGCAGAGAGGGAATGAAATGCAGAGAACAACCACGGGTCAGATTCAAACCCATGTCTGCTGTCAGGCCTGAGCCTCTAGGATACTGACTATTGAAGTTAGATCAATTTTGTTTACAAGAATACTTAAGATTCACTGTGTCACAAAAGCACACTGATGTGTTTTCATTTTCAGTGTGTCCTGTACAGTTAGTACAAGAGTGAATTGCATTTGTTATTTTGATGTTAAGCAGCTGCAGCAGTGTTTGATCATTTGACACATCCAAAAAAAAAGGAAGAAAAACAGTAAAGGAAGTTGTGAATTAAATAGATTTGACTTCATTTGTCTGTGCAATTATCAATATATTGTGCTGTTATGTTTGACAAGGCAACTCGTTTATGAAATATCTTAATACGCAATATATCGTCAGATATCGTGATACGTATCGTATCGCGAAGTCCTTGACGATACCCAACCCTAATATATAATAGTGCCACAAAAACACAAAATCGCAAAACCGCATAAAAATTGCTAAAACACAAAATCACAAAAAAGCGAATTAACGGCCGTGACTTGCGGACACACACTAGTGAGTGAGAGAGACAGTGAGTGAGTGAGTGAGTGAGTGAGTGAGAGAGACAGTGAGTGAGTGAGTGAGTGAGTGAGACAGTGAGTGAGTGAGTGAGACAGTGAGTGAGTGAGTGAGTGAGTGAGTGAGTGAGTGAGTGAGTGAGTGAGTGAGTGAGTGAGTGAGTGAGACAGTGAGTGAGTGAGTGAGTGAGTGAGTGAGTGAGTGAGTGAGTGAGTGAGTGAGTGAGTGAGTGAGTGAGTGAGTGAGTGAGTGAGACAGTGAGTGAGACAGTGAGTGAGTGAGTGAGACAGTGAGTGAGTGAGACAGTGAGTGAGTGAGTGAGAGAGACAGTGAGTGAGTGAGTGAGTGAGTGAGTGAGTGAGTGAGAGAGACAGTGAGTGAGAGAGACAGTGAGTGAGTGAGTGAGTGAGAGAGACAGTGAGTGAGTGAGTGAGTGAGTGAGAGAGACAGTGAGTGAGTGAGTGAGTGAGTGAGTGAGTGAGTGAGTGAGTGAGAGAGACAGTGAGTGAGTGAGTGAGTGAGTGAGAGAGACAGTGAGTGAGTGAGTGAGTGAGTGAGAGAGACAGTGAGTGAGTGAGTGAGTGAGTGAGTGAGTGAGTGAGTGAGTGAGTGAGGTGAGTGAGTGAGTGAGTGAGTGAGTGAGTGAGTGAGAGAGGCAGTGAGTGAGTGAGTGAGTGAGTGAGTGAGTGAGAGAGACAGTGAGTGAGAGTGAGTGAGAGAGGACTGAGTGAGTGAGTGAGTGAGTGAGTGAGTGAGTGAGTGAGTGAGTGAGTGAGTGAGTGAGTGAGTGAGTGAGTGAGTGAGTGAGTGAGTGAGAGAGACAGTGAGTGAGTGAGTGAGTGAGTGAGAGAGACAGGAGTGAGTGAGTGATGAGAGAGACAGTGAGTGAGTGAGTGAGACAGTGAGTGAGTGAGTGAGACAGTGAGTGAGTGAGTGAGTGAGTGAGTGAGACAGTGAGTGAGACAGTGAGTGAGTGAGTGAGTGAGTGAGCAGTGAGTGAGTGAGTGAGTGAGTGAGTGAGTGAGTGAGTGAGTGAACAGTGAGTGAGTGAGTGAGTGAGTGAGTGAGTGAGACAGTGAGTGAGTGAGTGAGTGAGTGAGTGAGTGAGTGAGTGAGTGAGTGAGTGAGTGAGTGAGTGAGACAGTGAGTGAGTGAATAAACTAGTGCAGCCTCACGTACAGACTTTGGAGCGCAGGTCCCAGAGCTTCAGCGTCCGGTCGTAACTTCCTGATACGATGCGAGCGTTGTCCAATAGGAAGCGAGCGGCTAACACCTTCCCACTGTGGCCTGTCAGGGTGTGCTGTGAGACAGGCAGAGAGACAGACAGGTTAGGGTGTGCTGTGAGACAGACAGACAGACAGACAGGTTAACACTGTGTGCTGTGAGACAGGCAGAGAGACAGACAGGTCAGGGTGTGCTGTGAGACAGGCAGAGAGACAGACAGGTTAACACTGTGTGCTGTGAGACAGGCAGAGAGACAGACAGGTTAACACTGTGGGCTGTGAGACAGGCAGAGAGACAGACAGGTTAGGGTGTGCTGTGAGACAGGCAGAGAGACAGACAGACAGGTTAACACTGTGTGCTGTGAGACAGGCAGAGAGACAGACAGGTCAGGGTGTGCTGTGAGACAGGCAGAGAGACAGACAGACAGGTTAGGGTGTGCTGTGAGACAGGCAGAGAGACAGACAGGTTAGGGTGTGCTGTGAGACAGGCAGAGAGACAGACAGGTTAGGGTGTGCTGTGAGACAGGCAGAGAGACAGACAGGTTAGGGTGTGCTGTGAGACAGGCAGACAGACAGACAGGTTAGGGTGTGCTGTGAGACAGGCAGAGAGACAGACAGGTTAACACTGTGTGCTGTGAGACAGGCAGAGAGACAGACAGACAGGTTAGGGTGTGCTGTGAGACAGACAGACAGACAGACAGGTTAGGGTGTGCTGTGAGACAGGCAGACAGACAGACAGGTTAACACTGTGCTGTGAGACAGGCACAGAGACAGACAGGTCAGGGTGTGCTGTGAGACAGGCAGAGAGACAGGTTAGGGTGTGCAGTGAGACAGGCAGAGAGACAGACAGACAGGTTAGGGTGTGCAGTGAGACAGGCAGAGAGACAGACAGGTCAGGGTGTGCTGTGAGACAGGCAGAGAGACAGACAGACAGGTTAGGGTGTGCTGTGAGACAGGCAGAGAGACAGACAGGTTAGGGTGTGCTGTGAGACAGGCAGAGAGACAGACAGGTCAGGGTGTGCAGTGAGACAGGCAGAGAGACAGACAGGTCAGGGTGTGCTGTGAGACAGGCAGAGAGACAGACAGGTTAACACTGTGTGCTGTGAGACAGGCAGACAGACAGACAGGTTAACACTGTGGCCTGTCAGGGTGTGCTGTGAGACAGGCAGAGAGACAGACAGACAGGTTAGGGTGTGCTGTGAGACAGGCAGACAGACAGACAGACAGGTTAGGGTGTGCTGTGAGACAGAGAGACAGACAGACAGGTTAACACTGTGTGCTGTGAGACAGGCAGAGAGACAGACAGACAGGTTAAAACTGTGTGCTGTGAGACAGAGAGACAGACAGACAGGTCAGGGTGTGCTGTGAGACAGGCAGAGAGACAGACAGGTTAGGGTGTGCTGTGAGACAGGCAGACAGACAGACAGGTCAGGGTGTGCTGTGAGACAGGCAGAGAGACAGACAGGTTAGGGTGTGCAGTGAGACAGAGAGAGACAGACAGGTTAGGGTGTGCTGTGAGACAGAGAGAGACAGACAGGTTAGGGTGTGCTGTGGGGAGACACACACACACACACACACATTTCCCCAGGACGCCCACTATGTATAAAAACGTGTAAGGCCGTTAAGTTTGTCCGTTCTGTGTTACTGTAGAAACATGGCGGTGCAACATGGCGGTGCAACTAACGATTATTTTGATAATCGATTAATCTGTCGATTATTTTCTCGATTAATCGATTATTAATCGATTAGTGTTTTGGTCCGTAAAATGTCAGAAAATGGTGAAAAATGTTGATACATTTTCCAAAGCCCATGTTGACGTCCTCAAATGTATTGCTATGTCCAAAACACAAAGATATTTCAGTTTACTGTCATAATAGGATTAAAGAAACCAGAAAATATTCACATTTGAGAAGCTGAAATCAGAGAATTTGGAAATTTTTTATTAAAAAAATTACTCAAAACGATTATCAAAATAGTTGTTGATTATTTTAATAATCAATTAATAATCGATTCGTCGATTAATCGTTGCAGCTCTAGGTGCAACATGGCGGGCTCATGAGGTGAAGATGTATCTAGTGATTTATTCTAAAGTTCTTCTTCTGGGTCTCAGGTTGAAAACTGTAGATCATGCCCCGCCCCCTCTCTGCATGGCTGCTTCTGGTTGGTTGTGTTGGGTGGTGACTCCTCCCTGGCAGCCTATAGGAGCTGAGTACAGGCTGGGAGGCCCCTCCCTGTGTGTCAGCAGCTGCTGCAGCATCAGGCGCACTAGAGCCTGAAGCAGGACAGCTGCTGGAGCCAGAGGCAGAGCAGGGGGTTCTGGGTAATCAGACCTTTTACAGTGCTCATCATCGACCAATCAGAAGAGACGATAATAATATATTTTCTTTTAAGATTTTTTTTGCATTTAAGCTTCCTGCTGAGTCACTAGATCTGACTCAATAGATGTTACTACATGAAGGTTACAGCCCCACAGTAATGGATTGAGCCCAAAGCGTTTGTATTGAACATTACACAGTGTAGGGTTAAGGCCTTTGCACACCGGGCGCGACGCGAATAACCGCAACGTAAAAGCGAATGTTTTGAAATGTGAATTTTGTCGCGTCTCACTTTAGAAGCGACGTCCCAGAAAAATCTAACTCAGTTCGAAAAAATTAAAACGCAAATTTGCGATGAGAAATGACGGCGCTGGTGTGGAAGCTTGTATTGACTCTCAGTGTTTCCCCCAGCGCTTTATAGCTAAGGCGGCCGCCTTAGCAACGCCAGCCTCCCACCTTGACTACCAACCAACCCTCCCCCCCCCCCCCCCCAAAAAAAAGAAAAAAAAATTAATTTAATTTTTTTTTTTTTTTTTTTTTTGTGCTGCACAATTAATGTACTAGCAAGCGCGATGTGTGTGTTGTGCATGGTCATAACTGCGCGAAAGGCCGCGATTTGCGGTAAAAAGCATGTGTCTCCAAGCGTTTCTCTATCAGCTGCTCTGTGTCTGCGGCTTTGCGCGCGCGACCGTACCGCACCGCGCGCGACTACGGCATGCACGCGGGAGAGTTAAACGAGCAGAAGCAAACCGAGATTTAACTGGTGGCGATAATAAACGCAGTGCAGTTCTATGGGGATATTTAGCTGAACAGAAAGAAGTGCTCTGCAAAGCTAGAATAGTTTAAGACTCCACATCACTGTGGCAACACAACCTATCAGCGCAGAGAAAAGTTTGAAGAAGGCATGAGAGTGATGGCCCAGGCAAGTTTCAGTAAGTGTTTACAGAAGTGCCAAACTATATGCCTACTGTCTTTGAAATGCATTTAGTCATTTTAAGGGGAAAACACATTGTATTTATTATTTAAAGTTATTTTTCTAACAGCATGCTAGTGTAGGCCAAGAAGATTTATTTTCTGAATTTTCAATGCTGCTTTATTTTTATGTTTTAAATTGGGAAATACATGTTCCAAAACGACCTCTGTATTTAAAAATAAATCAAGCAAGTAGGGGTGGGAAAAAAAATCGATTTTCCGATTAAAATCGATTCACTCACGGAATCGATTCGAATCGATTCAGAAAAGTTAATAATCGATTTTTTTTTTTTTTTTTTTTTTTAATTTTTTTTTTTTTTTTTTGTAAATACTAATACTTCATGCGCCATTGCGCATGCACACCACACATGTGCGAGTTGTCTCCAAAGTGGCTTCAAAAGGGCTGAGAGCAGCAAACCCATGTGACCTGCACCGGCTTTATCTCTGTTTACGTTTTTGTATGAGAGCTGAATTCCAAGCCATACTTTTTGTACAATGTGTTGAAATGACATAGAAAATACTAGATAATAGAATAGAAATCCTATAGAAACATGATTTACGAGATTAGAAATAAAATAAAACTGAATCGGTTTAGTTTTTACATACTTCCATATTGTGTTGAAATGCAAGCTGCATTGATTATTGCACTGTTCATAGAAAGTCATATGTGTGACAAGAAAAGCTTTTTCTCTTAATACAATATTAGAGAAGGTAATTCATCTGTTGATTATCTTTAATGATCATCACAAAAGTAGGAAGTGATTAGCAAACTCTGAGGAGCAAACTCAGATGTGCATATAAATATATTTTTGAAATTCACACATGGGTGGGTATGTACATAAAACATTTTTGCATTGAGATGCATTGAAAATCGATTTTGAATCGAATCGTTGACCTCTGAATCGGAATCGAATCGAATCGTGAGGTGCCAAGAGATTCCCACCCCTACAAGCAAGTAGGCTTAAAATAACCATTAATCGCACAACAGCCCCCATCCAAAAAGGAACTTTAAAAAGTTGTATTTGCACTTTGATGTGCATACACACATGTTAAATGTATGGTCCAATATTTGTATTTAGTGCGTCTGTATAGTATTGCACCAAAACAGTAGAAGTTTTCTTTAATTGTGCTGTGTACGGTCTGTACGTTTACACATAATTTGCACCTGCACATAGCAAACAAAATTGCACAACTGTAAGGTCAGTGTCTGCTTTATTTTTGTATTCAAATAAACAGTTGTTTATTTCTTTACGGCGCATTGGCATCTTTAAGCAAAATACACGGGGCTGTGACCACCTTGACTAAGACATTTTCTGGGGGAAACACTGACTCTGTATACGTTCGTTAATAAACGGATTAATCGCACGAATAAAACGAGCCCGGTGTACAAAGGCCTTTAGAGAGGGTTAGGGAGGGAGCGCAGTAGGAGGGTTAATATAACATTAAACAGGTTCATACTCAGACTGACCCCGAGTCACACAGACAGACAGACAGACAGACAGACAGACAGACAGACATACAGACACACACACAGACAGACAGACAGACAGACAGACAGACAGACATACAGACACACACACAGACAGACAGACAGACAGACAGACAGACAGACAGACAGACAGACAGACATACAGACACACACACAGACAGACAGACAGACAGACAGACAGACACACAGACAGACAGACAGACACACAGACAGACAGACACACACTGACCCTGAGTCTGTAGTCGTCCACCGTCCAGATGCGACTGGCGAAGTCATTGGAGGCAGCGAGGAGGTACGAGCCCTGAGAGAGAGACAACAGTTCAGAGTGAGTGTGAGATTGAGTTTAGTAGTGTTTTACAGTGTGTGTATCACTGTGTGTGTGTATCACTGTGAGTGTGTGTGTATCACTGTGAGTGTGTGTGTATCACTGTGTATCACTGTGTGTCTCTGCGTGTGTGTGTGTGTGTGTGTGTGTGAGAGTGAGTTAAGGTGTGTGTTTTAGAGGGTGTGTGTGTGTGCGTGTGTGTCTCTGTATGTCCGTTAACTCACTGTGTTTCTGTGTGTGTCTCTGTGTTTGTCTAAGAGGGGGTGTGTGTGTGTGTATCACTGGGTGAGTGTGTGCATGTGAGACAGAGAGTGTAGGAAGGGCGTGCGTGCTGTTTGTCCGTTAACTCACCGCGCTGTCAAACTCGATGCTGGTGATTCCAGCGTTGCTGCCGGTCAGCGCTCCTTTAGGTTCACACCGACCTGAGGGAGAGAGACAGGCAGGCAGGGAGACAGGCAGGGAG
>CM047508.1:2352459-2354959 GCA_026122265.1 Ammodytes dubius | reverse complement strand
GAACAGATGTAGATAAGGAGCACAACATTACTACGCCTTACTGTGAGTGAATACAAGGAACAGAAATGTATGAGGACACAGTGAATCTTAAGTATTCTTATAAACAAAACTGATCTAACTTCAATAGTCAGTATCCTAGAGGCTCAGGCCTGACAGCAGACATGGGTTTGAATCTGACCCGTGGTTGTTCTCTGCATTTCATTCCCTCTCTGCCCCATTTCATATATGTATCTCTGCACTGTCAATAAAGCCTTGAAAAGCCCCAAAAATTATCTAAATAAACAAAATAAAACATTTAAAAAAAAAAAAAACATTTTTAGAACTGGAAATCAATACTGATATTGCGAAACTAAATATCGCGATACATCGATTTTTTGACAAAGCCCTAGTTTAATATGCTGTATATGAGATGCTATTAAACTGTCTGTCTGTGTGTTCTAGTAGATGATTGTACTGTGTGTGTGTGTGTGTGTGTGTGTGTGTGTGTGTGTGTGTGTGTGTGTGTGTGTGTGTGTGTGTGTGTGTGTGTGTGTGTGTTAAACTGTGTGTGTGTGTGTGTGTGTGTTAGTAGATGGTTGTACTGACGGGTCGACAGGCAGTGGCTCCTTCGCTGCATCAGCCAGATCCTTCTGCAGCTTGGCCTGACGACGCCTGGAACGAACACACACAGACAGACACGTCAGAAAGACACAGACCCAAAGTTCTGTTTTAAACTGTATGGGCCGGTTTCGCAGACATGGATTAAGCCTAGTTCTAGACTAAATTGTACTTTCAATGGACAATCTCCATTCAAAATTCCATTTAGTCCAGGACTAGGCTTAATCCATGTCTGTGAAACTGGCCCTATATCGTGTCCATTGTATTAAATCTCCCTTCCCTAAGTCAGGCCGACATGGTAAATACAATTAAATTGTTGTGAATGGGGCTAGCCTGTAGTAAGGGTTAGGGTTTAGGGTTAGGGTCTTACCGTGTGTCCTTCTCGTTCTCTGCGTTGAGCTTGTTGGCCTCCTGGGCCTTAGGGCTAGGGGTTAGGGGTTAGGGGCTAGGGGTTAGGGGTTAGGGGCTAGGGGTTAGAGGGGTTAGGGGTCTTACCGTGTGTCCTTCTCGTTCTCGGCGTTGAGCTTGTTGGCCTCCTGGGCCTTAGGGCTAGATGTCCCTGGGTTAGGGGTTAGCCAGCAGTAGAGGGGCTAGGGGTTAGGGGTTAGGGGCTAGGGGCTAGGGGTTAGGGGCCTCACCGTGTGTCCTTCTCGTTCTCGGCGTTGAGCTTGTTGGCCTCCTGGGCTTTCTCTGCCATCCATCGGGACACTAGCTCCTGGTTGTCCTCTGAAGTTTTCCTCAGCTTCTCCTCCAGAGCGGAGAAGGTGATCTGAAGAGCATCATACTCATCCTTCAGGGTCTGGTTAGCTCTCTCCAGGTCCTGGGCAGGGAGGGAGGGAGGGAGGGAGAGAGGGAGGGAGGGAGGGAGGGGAGGGAGGGAGAGGAGGGAGGGAGGGAGGGAGAGAGACAGGCAGGGAGAGAGAGAGGGAGAGAGAGACAGGCAGGGAGAGAGGGAGGGAGAGAGGCAGGGAGAGAGAGGGAGGGAAGGAGAGAGACAGAGAGAGAAGGAGAGGGAGGGAGGGAGACAGGCAGGGAGAGAAGGAGAGGGAGACAGGCAGGGAGACAGAGAGAGAGACAGGCAGGGAGAGAGAGGGAGGGAAGGAGAGGGAGGGAGACAGGCAGGCAGGCAGAGAGAGAGACAGGCAGGGAGAGAGAGGGAGAGACAGAGAGAGAGAGGGAGGGAGGCAGGGAGAGAGAGAGACAGGCAGGGAGGGAGGCAGGCAGGGAGGGAGGGAGGGAGGGAGAGAGAGAGAGACAGGCAGGGAGAGAAGGAGAGGGGGAGGGACAGGCAGAGAGAGAGACAGGGAGAGAGAGAGAGGCAGAGAGACAGACAGGCAGGGAGAGAGACAGGGAGAGAAGGAGAGGGAGGGAGACAGGCAGGCAGGGAGAGAGACAGGCAGGGAGAGAGAGAGAGACAGGGGGAGAGAGGGAGGGAAGGAGAGGGAGGGAGACAGGCAGGGAGGGAGAGAGAGAGAGAGGGAGAGGGAGGGAGACAGGCAGGCAGGCAGAGAGAGGGAGGGAAGGAGAGGGAGGGAGACAGGCAGGAAGAGAGACAGACAGACAGGCAGGGAGAGAGAGACAGGCAGGGAGAGAGAGAGAGGGAGGGAGAGACAGGGTTATGATTAGCTGGTTCGCTCTCCTACAACACACGGACCAATCAAAATCTATTTTGACAACTACAAGTCTGTTCTCTGCACTGTAGAACAATCCAGTGTGAACACACAGCCTAGGCTCTGTAAACTGGCATGTTAATACACAGCCCAGGCTCTGTAAACTGGCATGTTAATACACAGCCCAGGCTCTGTAAACTGCATGTTAATACACAGCCCAGGCTCTGTAAACTGGCATGTAGACAAAGGGCCCAGCGTAGCTATAGCAACAGGTCTGTTTAACTCAATATGAA
>CM047508.1:2324959-2344959 GCA_026122265.1 Ammodytes dubius | reverse complement strand
GTTGGTGTAGCGCTCACAACGTCAAAAAACCATTCTGCCGTTGTAAACAGACGGACTAGGCTCTGACTCGCTCTGATACAGCGATAGGAGTGTGATGACATAAATTCTCGAATGCTCAAAATTTCTATCGACCGCCGTAGTCGTCCTCTCAACCGTCGTTGCTTAAAGTCCCTAATAACAACTCCTCAGTGTGCTATCCATTCATACCGTGGACATGTGATTAACCCTTATGCCCCTATTAAAAACAAGTCACACTGGGACCGTTAATACATTTTGTGTATTTAGACCTTTAAACTGCATTAAAAGTGTATGGCTAGGAGACAATCACAGCCAGAATTATCTCAAAAAATACGACCCCAGATGCACAAATCTCCACCAACGGGGCATAAGGGTTAGTACTGGTATAACTCTGGATCTGTGGTTACACTGGCGACTGACTGTGCTCGTGTATCGTATGAAGATGTGGCCATGCTGCTGTTGTTGTTGTTACAGTCACGATGATAAAGCCTGTTACATTCAGATGTAGCCTAATGCTAAGTTAGCATGTAAAACCACAACAACCCACGCGCTCAGGACAACATGTGTGAATGTCGATAGTTAGCCTGCTGCTATCGGTGTATGAATGTGTGTGTGAATGGTAACGTGGGAAAGGAAAACAGGTCTCCCTTGTAAAAGAGTATTCGGTCTCAATGGGATTTAGCTGTATAAATAAAGGTTTAAAAAAATAAAAACATGGGAAATCATAGTAGCTAACCAGCTAGCTGTTTGTTTTCCTCCTTCTAGTTAAACAGACAGAGACGCTGTTAAAGGGTTTTATAATAATCGGACCAGGGTTTACAGTCGGAGTTACTTTTGGTCACCTGAGCAGAAAATAGATAGTATAACTGATCTGTAGCCCCCCTAAAACGCATCTAATCTTTAGCACATATCACCCTAACACACCTAACAGTTAACACGTCCACCACATTGACCGATGAAGAAAGCACAAGACCCCCACATTGCAATGCAACCATTGACTAATAAAGTAACTTAACCCATCTTGCCCGGAAAGCACTGTGTAGTTTCAGAGGAGGGGGTTTGTTTACATTCACAGGGCCTGCAGTTAGTTTACTAAACATATTTTCTCTACATGTAATTCTTAGTATTGAATAATTCTAATCATCATAAATCAAATTATTTTGAGGAACCTGGAACCAAACGTTAAGACTAGAATATGTTTGTAAACCAAACTGTGGGCCCTGCTGCTGTAAACAACAACAGTGAAACAGTAACTTTTCAGGAAGCTTTCTAACTTCAAACAGTGTTCCAGGGATCACATTTTCCTGTGAGGAAAGTTTGTTTATTCAGTTGTGAGAATAAACCTTAGACAGACTTTTAGCTCCCAAATCAGACATTACAACTGTCCCCATTAAAAACAGCTCAGCCCCGTGACTCGACACGTTAGCACGCTAAGCTAACCATAACAAATACTATATTTATAACCCATAATAAGGCTTTAAAAGGTTAATTTACCGTATGTACCGACAGGCCCCGGCTGGCTCTCCGCTCTGCTGTCTCTGTGTTCGCGGTTATCTGCTGTTAACGGCCCCGGTGGACCCGGTTCTACCGTTAGCTATCCGGGAGCCGTTAGCCGACTTCAGCTACTGCAGCAGACTGGCTCCAACACGCCGCCATTTTGGATCCGCACTTCCTTGATCTGATGGTCGCGGGCCGATGACGACGCGTTTAAATAGTTTTCATTGGGTCGCAGCATGACGACGAAATGAATCAGAAGACTGTTGCATCAAAATTCCATCCATCATTGGAAAAAAATCTGGACTTTACCATCAACATTTTTGATCACTAACAAGATGAAAGAGGTATCTTTTAAAATTACACACCGTTACTATCCCTCTAAAAATATATTTGCAAAGATTTAAACCTGCAGTGAATTTTGGGTTTTATTTCCTAGCAGATTTTGTAGAAAGTAATTATAATATCCATAAGTACGTTTAATTTAGTGCATAATAGCTGAATTATTTATATTTTTTTTCCCTTAGAAAGGGTTTCATATATGTCCATATTTCTGCATATTTTGGACCAAGACCTAGTGCCGCCATCTTGAAAGTGTCATAGTTGGAATGTCATCAGGTGCATTGTTTAAAATTTAGAATTGTTCTTGTCCTTGAAGGCCACTGTAGCTTCTGTTATTATTCTAAAGGGGTGGGGTTACCCAGGGTGCGTTTCATTCTAGAACTTTGTAGAACTTTCTTGATGTCATATTACACACTGCACCTTTAAATTAGATATAGATGTCAATTGCTCATTTTGTAATATGTACCCTGAAGATGTAACACATTTATTTTGGAACTGTTCCCACTCAAATAATTTTTGGAAAGATATTTGCACCTTTATCACTCGTTTCATTGACCCCACGTTTTCCCTTTGTATTGAACATGTATGGTTTCTTCAATTACACCTCTAGTCAAGCAAACCAGTGTTTTATTATAAACCTTATTATATTGTTAACTAAATGGCATATTCATAAATGTAAGTAGCCTTTCTGCATATTTTGGACCAAGGCCTAGTGCCGCCATCTTGAAAGCGCCATAGTTGGAATGTCATCAGGTGCATTGTTTAAAATGCATTGTTCTTGTCCTTAAAGGCCACTGTAGCTTCTGTTATTATTCTAAAGGGTTGGGGTGTTGCATTCTGGAACTTTCTAGAACTTTCTTGATGATGTCATATTACACACTGCACCTTTAAGGCAATAAGGTAGCTTTGTTGTTATTATCAAGTCGTCTTATTCTGCCGGTTTGAGTTTTACAGCGGTTGGCAAACAGCTTTCTGGTGCACTTACCGCCACCCACTGGTAAGGAGAGTGAATTCAACAACCTGACTACAAAAAAAATAATATATATATTATTTCTAAACAAATGAGTCAGTGACCCCAAGAAGATGAAATAGAATTTGATAGCGTTATTTGAAGTATTTTGTAAAATATCCCTTACATCAAAATGTAACTAATCTTTTTTAAATTTAAGTTTATTAGGCTACTGTATATTTATATATGTTAGCTGTTTATTTTGTCTCTTTTTGTGTGTTCACTTTTTCAGTTGTGTGTTTGCGTTCCTTTAAACAAAAATCCAAAAATAAAGTATTTAAAAAATTTCATTAAAAAAATTGAATATTTTCCAATGATAAAATCAAAATGATTAAAAAAAAGGGAAAAAAAAAAGGTTTTCAATTGTTTGTCACGACTTCATGACGTCACATTAAATATTGTTCGTCTGGTTTCGTTTCTTTCCGTTTAACCAATCAAATCGCCACTCCCTCAAATCCCCGCTCTCTCATTGGTCAACAGGAGTCCGTTTGTTTTTGAACGCGGCGCTCTGATTGGCTTAGAGCGCGTAGAACGAGACGGTTTAAACCAGGGGGCGGGAGCGAGCGCAGTTTGAAAATCAGAGGCTCAGAACACAACAGCGGCTAGCAGCATTTTTTCGGCTAACACCTCCGGTAAGATCAAGGATATCTCCCGTTAAACAGCACACACACTCCCGGTAAGTCCACAGGTAAACGTCCGCTTTGTTCATCACCTGTACACACACCACACAACACACACACACCACACACACACACACACACACCACACACACACACACACAAAACACACACACACACACAAACACACACACACACACAACACACACACATCCCCATACTAGTTTTCTGCGATTAGCTGAACTCTTCACAAAATGTTGGGATACATTTAATTCTGGTGGGAAATAATCTTTTATTTACTTATTGGTCTAAAGTGAATGTTTTAAATCCAAAACAATACTGGAATTACAGATCACTGAGTCATTTCATGTTGCACACTTCAAACAGCTCCTTCCTGTCTGTCTGTCTGTCTGTCTGTCTGTCTGTCTGACTGTCTGTCTGTCTGACTGTCTGTCTGTCTTTCTGTCTGTCTTTCTAACTCAGAGTTTAACAGAAAACTAGAGCCGGAGGAGGTGACACAGTCGTTAACAAAGATCCTCCATGTTGTGTGTGTGTGTGTGTGTGTGTGTGTGTGTGTGTGTGTGTGTTGTGGGTACGCAGAAAGATACAACATTTGCCTACAGCACAATTAGCTGTGACCCTGTTCAGACTCTCCCTCCTACAGACGACACAGAGACACTGAGGAACCAGGTGTCATGAACGCAAACCCAGGATACAGAGGTTCAGTGAATGTGGTGTTGAAGGTGTGGAGGTGGATCAGTGAGTCAGAGGAGACCTCGTAGAAGGACAGAGAGCCAGCAGGACAGTCCACATACACTGCTACTCTGTGAGAGACAGAGGAGGAGGGGATGTGTGTGGATCTGCTGTTGTGCCAGACAGAGTAACCACGACCATCACCATCACCATAGCACCTCAGACACCAGGACTGATCATTCATTCCAAACTCACAGTCTTCACCGTCTCCTTTCCTGCTGATTCCTCTGTAACTCACTGATATATTAACCTCTCCTCTCCACTCGACCTCCCAGCAACGGCGACCAGTCAGACCATTACTACACAGCAGCTGAGGCCAGCGGTCAAATCTCTCTGGATGATCAGGATATGGCTGCACCTCCTTCTCCATCCGTGTCACCTTCCTGTTGTTGTCAGACAGTTTGAGGATTCTGTGAACTGTGTTTGTGTCCAGTGTGAGTTCACAGGAATCTGATGGAGAGAAAAAGACACAACACAGCAGCAGTTATTAATCCATCATCTGTTCATTGACAGTTTGATGATTATGAACATTATAAACACACTTACACTTCCTCAGACCTGGTGTCAGCCATTGGACTCCAGCAGGCTCCACCCTGAAAGGAGAGGAGGGGGGGGGGGGGTCAGACCAGCAATACATTCAATAGTATCCAGCTGCAGCCCCGGAGAACAATACTGAGTCGGGCCGGAAGTAAATACTAATACATTTTGAACGTTATTTAGACAAATTATACTGTTTTGGCGATTAAGTTCAGGCATCACAGCTGGGTGGTTAGGGTTAGGGCAAGGGGACAGGGAGACGTTATAATACACTCAACAAAATATAAACGCAACACTTTTGTTTTTGCTCCCATTTTTCAAGAGATGGACTTAAAGATCTAAAATTCATTCCAGATACAAATATTACCATTTCTCTCAAACATTGTTCACAAATCTGTCTAAGGCCGTGTCCGGACTGCCATACTAACGTCCTACTCATACTCATTTTGACTTCAATTTGAGTATGTGACGGTTGGGTATGCAAGTTTGGGTATGTGAGAAATTCCCAGATGAGTACTAACTTCCGGGAAGATTTTGGGTATGAATCGATTGTATACTTTTCCTACTCAACCGCCCCACAATGCACTGGGTCAATTCTACCCGCCCAGGAAAATGAAATATTTTCGAGCAAGTTGCTAGGCAACAACATTGTTTGGGGTTCCGCGATCTGACAACTGTACGTGCAGTCATTCATAAACTCTTACAATAGATAAGAGATGAAGATAAATACCTAACAACATTAGAGTCACTAAGTGAAATGAGTGAAGTGAGTCTGATAGTGGAGAGAGATTATAACAGATTGCTGTTCCACACACCGCGGCTCGTCCAGCTCAACTCACAGACAGCTGAGTGCTGATGAGCCGGACAGAGAGCGTCGGAGGGATCCTCCGCCTCAAAACATAATTATAAAACAAGAGGTCTAAAACACAGATGATGAACACAGGACTGTAAAAATCTAGTTCAATATCTAACCTGTAGAGGGCGGTTATAAGCTTAACAGTGTCTAAACTGCCTGAATCTTATAAGAAGAAGAAGAAATTCTTCATTGCTTGAGTATACTTCAACTGAAAACGTTTCGACGCAGCTCGCATACACAATCGATCTTTGAGTAGACAGTATGCAGTATATAGATGGTGAGTATGTAGGATGTAGGACGCTAGTATGACAGTCCGGACACGGCCACAATGTGTGATAGTGAGCACTTCTGCTTTGCTGAGATAATCCATCCCACCTCACAGGTGTGCCACATCAAGATGCTGATCTGACATCATGATTAGTGCACAGGTGTGCCTTAGACTGTCCACAATAAAAGGCCACTCTGAAATGTGCATTTTTGTGCTTTATTGGGGGTCTGGGGACTCAGAACCAGTCAGTATCTGGTGTGACCACCATTTGCCTCATGCAGTGCAACACATCTTCTTCGCATAGAGTTTATCAGATTGTCAATTGTGGCCTGTGGAATGTTGGTCCACTCCTCTTCAATGGCTGTGCGAAGTTGCTGGATATTAGTGGGAAGTGGTGCACGCTGTCGTATACGCCGGTCAAGCACATCCCAAACATGCTCAATGGGTGACATGTCCGGTGAGTATGCTGGCCATGCAAGAACTGGGACATTTTCAGCTTCCAAGAATTGTGTACAGATCCTTGCAACATGGGGCCGTGCATTATCTTGCTGAAACGTGAGGTGATGTTCATGGATGTATGGCACAACAATGGGCCTCAGGATCTCATCACGGTATCTCTGTGCATTCAAAATGCCATCAATAAAATGCACCTGTGTTCTTCGTCCATAACAGACGCCTGCCCATACCATAACCCCACCACCACCATGGGCCACTCGATCCACAACATTGACATCAGCAAAGCGCTCAACCACACAACGCCACACACGCTGTCTGCCATCTGCCCTGAACAATGTAAACCGAGATTCATCCGTGAAGAGAACACCTCTCCAAAGTGCCAGACGCCATCGAATGTGAGCATTTGCCCACTCAAGTCTGTTACGGCGACGAGCTGGAGTCAGGTCAAGACCCCGATGAGGACGACGAGCATGCAGTTGAGCTTCCCTGAGACGGTTTCTGACAGTTTGTGCAGAAATTGTTTGGTTATGCAAACCAATTGTTTCAGCAGCTGTCTCAGTGGCTGGTCTCAGACGATCTTGGAGGTGAACCTGCTGGATGTGGAGGTCCTGGGCTGGTGTGGTTACACGTGGTCTGCGGTTGTGAGGCCGGTTGGATGTACTGCCATATTCTCTGAAACGCGAAATGAACATTCAATGCACGAGCAACAGATCTGGTTGACATTCCTGCTGTCAGCATGCCAATTGCACGCTCCCTCAATGCTTGTGGCATCTGTGGCATTTTGCTGTGAGACAAAACTGCACATTTCAGGGTGGCCTTTTATTGTGGACAGTCTAAGGCACACCTGTGCACTAATCATGATGTCAGATCAGCATCTTGATGTGGCACACCTGTGAGGTGGGATGGATTATCTCAGCAAAGCAGAAGTGCTCACTATCACACATTTAGACAGATTTGTGAACAATGTTTGAGAGAAATGGTAATATTGTGTATCTGGAATGAATTTTAGATCTTTAAGTCCATCTCATGAAAAATGGGAGCAAAAACAAAAGTCTTGCGTTTATATTTTTGTTGAGTGTATATATGTAGTAGAAAACTTTATTGTCCCCGTGGGGCAGTTGGGTTTGCGGCACAGTCGCACTTCACTTCATGACATCAGACAAATGACACAAACAGATAGTCCATACATCAGACACTGACAGACATAACATGAAGAACATACATTACACACTACAATGCACTATACACCTTTGGACATGACCAGGCCAGCTGGACATCTAGCTTATTTTGACTGATTTAAGGCTTTTATGGCTTGTGGTACAAAAGAGAATTTGGATCTATTCTTGGTCATAAGGGGTACGCAGAAACGACGACCAGATAGCAGTAGTTTAAAATGGGATGCCAGGGGGTGTGTACAGTCACATACAATGTTATTGGCCTTTTTCACCAGTCTGTCTCTGTAAATGTGTTCAATGCTCGGTAGTGTGATCCCAAGTAACTTGCTGGCAGTTGTAACTGTTTTTCTGATTGTCTTTTTCTGTGACTCGGTGGCATTTCCAAACCAGCAGACAATACAGAAGGTTAAAACACTTTCAATGAATGCAGTATAAAACATTTGAAGCATTTTGTTATTGACATTAAAAACAAGCATTTTCTTTAGAAAGTACATCCTTTGCTGTGTCTTAGTGTGCAAAAGGTCAGTCCATGAGTCCCATTTAAGCTTGTTGTCCAGTACAATGCCAAGGTATTTGTAGTTTGTAACAACCTGAATAGTCTCCCCATTGATAAAAGTGTCCGTGGGTTGTTGTGACTTTCTAAAATCTATGGACATTGCTTTGGTCTTTTTAGTGTTTAAAATCAAGTGTGACTTATTGCACCATTCTAGAAAGGAATCTAAAACTGGCCCATGATCTACCTCCTCATCCCGTAGCAGACTCACTAGGGCTGTGTCATCTGCGTATTTAATAAAGTGCCTGTTTTGTAAAGTGCTAGTGCAGGAATTTGTGTATAAAATAAATAATAAAGGAGATAAAACACATCCTTGTGGGGAGCCTGTGAATGTTGTCATCGCATCAGACAGAAATGAGCCCACCCTGACCCGCTGGACTCTACTGTTAAGAAAGTTCATGATCCAATAAATAATACCTGTATTAAGATTGAATTCACTGGCTAAAATGTCTGCAAGAATGTTAGGTTGCATGGAGTTAAAAGCAGATGTAAAATCCACAAATAAAATCTTAGCATGAGTCTTTGGTTTCTCAAGGTGAGTGTGCAAAAGGTGCATTAATGTTGAGATTGCATCATCCACCCCCCTGGAGGCTTGATAAGCAAATTGCAGGGGGTCCATAAGATGGTGGGTTTGGGATACAATGTACCTCTTTACCAGACGCTCCAAGCACTTCATGACCAGGGATGTCAGCGCTATTGGTCAGAACATTAGATTATGTTCAGGCATCACAGCTGGGTGGTTAGGGTTAGGGCAAGGGGACAGGGAGAGGTTAGAATATAGATAGAACATTCGATTAGCCACGGCGCTAGCTCCACTCGGCTAACGGAACACCGCGGCGGCCATCTTGAGAAGGTCACGTCAAACAATGAAAAAGACCGCAGACCGATAGGCTACTAGCCCCGACACAGTAGTCCCGTCCCGACTCAGTATTGTTCTCCGGGGCTGCAACTAGACTCTACTCAATAAATTGGGTCCTTACAGCCCAAACCATAGCATAGCTAGCATAACAGCTACAACCAATAGCTAGCATAAGAGCTACGACCATGTGGCTAGCATAACAGCTACAGCCATGTGGCTAGCATAACAGCTACGACCATGTGGCAAAGACATGTTGATGTCTGTGATGTTTAACTACCAGTCTACTATAAACAGCAATAGAGAGCTTTGAGACGTTTTCATGTCATGGAGGCGACTGTGTCTCAGTTGGTAGAGTGGGTTGGCCGATGATCAAAGGGTTGGAGGTTCGATCCCCGCCCTGCCACCTGTGTCATAGTTGTTGTGTCCTTGGGCAAGAGACTTCACCCACCTTGCCTCGTGTGAATGTCGATAGTTAGCTTGCTATCGGTGTATGAATTTGTGTGTGAATGGTAACGTGGGAAAAGAAAACAGGTCTCCCTTGCAAAAGAGTCTCCGGTCTCAATGGGATTTACCTGTATAAATAAAGGTTAAAAAAAAAAATAGATGAATCGAGTAGAACACTTATTTAATCCCCTTTTCCACAGCTCAATAATTAATATGTATTAAATGTACTTCCTATATTTTATATTTACAATCCATATACTATGATTTGTTTTACTCATTTATATATTTATAATATAATCCATATAGCTATATCTTTATATACATTTCAATTTGTAAAGTTTGATGTTCTATATTTACTAGGGCTGTCAAACAATTAACATCTTAAATCAAATTAATCACGATTAATCATGATTCATTTTACCATTCGAAATAAATAAAAATTTAAATTTTCTCTTTGTTGTAGAAACGGAGAGATAAATGACAGAATGCAGATATACATTTAAAATGTGTTTTTTTAGGGCTGTCAAACGATTACATTTTTTAATCAGATTAATCACAGGATTCTGTGGATTAAGCACGATTAATTTTACCATTCAAAATTTGCCCGAAAAATTCAAATTTTCTCTGTATATTGTTGTATGAACAGAAAGATAAATGACAGAAGGTGGATATGTACATTTAAAAAAAGTATTTTTATTATTTAAAAATCCAAATAATGGTTTTAATACTGAAAATAAATTTAAATCAAACTAAAATACATACCTACAACACCATAATTCAATTGGTCTGTCTCTTTACTATGTCTTTGGGCAAATATAGGCTATATAATGGCATTTATTTGGCGAATATGTTGTGCATTCTTGAATGCAACTTGATTACAGTCTGCGGTGTGTGTGTGTGTGTGTGTGTGTGTGTGTGTGTGTGTGTGTGTGTGTGTGTACGCGCGAACACGTCGTAGGGGACTGTTCATTTGTGCCAGGAAGCCGAAGTTATGTTGATGTCTGATCACACACACCTCTGAAAACTGCAGACGTTTGTGTCCTCGCGGGCTCTGAACAGAGCGGACAATGTTTCTCCTCCTGTTGCTTCGACATCCGTCACCCGCGGCAGTTGATTTATATACTATCTATGCCCCCGACACAGACCGTTAGCAGATTAAAACACGGCACGGGCTAACGTGCTGCTATGTTTGGCTGCTCGCAGCTACTGATCCTGGGTCAGCCACAACTTAGAGTGACTGTAGTACAGAGCCGGTGGGATGCACAGGGCGGATCATTCTGCACATGCGTTAAATGCGTTAAAAAAATGAACGCATTAATTCCAGAATTGAATCACCCTGCGTTAACACTTTGATTTTGACAGCCCTAATATTTACACTTTATATATTTAAACAATCCCTATATCTATACAGTTTGGTACAGTATGTTAACAATTTCTACCTTTAATTTGATATAGGCTACTATGTGTACAATTTACATTTATATATATATGTAATATACACATTAACAAACACCTTTGTATACAAAACTTGTAAAGCCAATTATTATTATTATTATTATTATTATTATTATTATTATTATTATTATTATTATTATTATTATTATTATTATATTTTTTCTTCTTCTCCCTCATCCCTGTACCTTTTTATAAATCATTGCTTTGAACCTTTTTTTAAACTGGATCATGTTTGGACATTGCTCAGTATTGTTTAGATCTCCAGATGGAACGGAGTTGGGGGAAGGCCCCCTGAGCCTTTCCCAGCCTTGCTTTGATGTCTTCTGATTGGTGAAATCTTCCACAAACTCTAGTGGTTCCTCATTAAGAAGGATGGTTGCTGTGGGGATGGAATCGACACACATCACTTGTGTTTTGGAGGTGCTTTCATGCCGGGAGGCAAAACAGTTTTGGTGTCCGTGGAGCTCAATCAGGTCAATCAAGTAATCGTTGTATGTTCAAGTCCTTAAGTTCGTGTTTGTGAATAAAGTGCATTATAAACTAGAGTGGACATTTCGTATGTTTTGAGCTGTTGACCAGACGCTACGGCACGTGTCTAACACCGGCCGACATGCAACATAGTGGCTTAATGGAAAGCCTCCACAGCTGAGCCAAACTGAGTCAAATGGAGATGGACAAACACCATTGGTGTGTCAGGGTCATATGAGAAACTGTCTCCAGCTCTTCCTCCTCTATCAGACTGACAGCAGCCTCTTCATACCTGAGAGTGTCCAGTCTCCAGAGGGGACCGTCCCGTCCAGCAGACAGTAGCTCCACTCCAGAGGCTCCTGGATGGTTGTAGCTCAGGTCCAGCTCTCTCAGATGGGAGGGGTTGGAGCTCAGAGCTGAGGCCAGAGAAGCACAGCCTTCATCTGTGATCAGACAACCTGACAGACTACACACACACACACACACACACACACACACACACACACACACACACACACACACACACACACACACACACACACACACACACACACACACACACACACACACACACACACACACACACACACACACACACACACACACACACACACACACACACACACACACACATATTATATAAACTCAAGGAGCGTGTGACAGGGAGAGACAAGGCGGCGATCAAAAGAAACTGACTGACACACGGAGGAAGATTGAGAGATACTGAGAGTTTTGAAGATACTGAGTAACGTAAATGTATGTATATATAGGGGAGAACGGGGTAATCTGAGACACTTTTTACATTTGCTCCCCTCTAAGCGAGCTAAAATGATTTATCACTCAAATGTACACATTTCCCATTAATTCAGGATGTTTCCTAGAAATGGGCATTAGCAGAATTTATTCAAGACAAAGGGCAGTGAAAATATGATTGTTTTAAAAAAAGTTGTCATGTGTCTCACTTTACCCCAGCTGTGGGGTAAACTGAGACAGACCAGAGAAATCAAGGGGGTAAACTGATCCACTTACTTTTTCGACTCTGAAACTACCATAACAACACATGTAACAGTTAGAATCCTGACAGCTAGTTTGAAAACCAAATATTCCAAAACTACTGTCGGACTAGTAACAGAATCATGGGGTTTGGTCAATTAAGGAAAACATTTTCTAAACACTTGAAAGTAACTCTGATCAAATACAACATATAATTCATATTCAATAATTAACTTTCAAATGACAGATAGAACCAGTTAGATTAAAACACAGGGGGTCAGAACACAGGACCCTTAGAGCCAGCTAGTGTCTGGGGGTCAGAACACAGGACCCTTAGAGCCAGCTAGTGTCTGGGGGTCTGAGCAAAGAACAATCAGAACCAGCTAGAACAGCCTGGGACTCAGAACACAGGACTAGACCCAGCTGTTTTTTTCTTTATCTTTTGAGTCTTTTTTTCTGCATTTGTTTTATTGGAATCATTCATTGAATAAAGACATATTTCTACAGAGTCTATTGATGTTAAAGGTCACTCTCCTGACCCCCACATACATACGTGTCAAACCATGCCCTTGCTGACACCCCTTCAACCATCAACCCCCACCTCCAGCCCACATTGTCTTTTGTCTTTTCAAACTAGTCTCCTTGCTACCTCAAATATAATGGATTCATTAAAAGAGGGCACAGACACTGTCTCACTTTACCCCACAGCATTTGTCTCACTTTACCCCACTGCCACAATTTGAGAAAAAACTACCTCTCTCAGCAATTCAGGCTAATCATCAGTTATCATCATCACATGGTTTCAAATGTTGGTAGTTCATCAACATGTATGATAGAAGTTTTTCTACCTGAATCAATTTGATTAGGCACAAAAATCGATTAAGTTGACAGCAAGAAAATGTACTATTACATGCAAAAAATACATTTTGGTGAAAAAAACATGCTTACAACATCACCATGAGGTCCTCTCTTTCATGGCCAAGGGGAAATGAGAGGGGCTTGAAAACATATATCTCACATGACCAAAAATGTGTTCCGTGCCCTAGATACAGGGGGTGTCTCACATTACCCGATGTCTCACATTCCCCCCGTCCTCCCCAATATATATACAGTATATATATATAAAGATAAAAAATACCAAACACAGCAAGCCCTCAGAGGAATTGGGGAAAAACATCTGGATTGACCTGCTATTTGCTCATAAAATGTGTATTTAGGTTGATGCCACCTCAATCACACTTTTACATTATCATAATAACATCCCATGTATTTATTTCAAGCTTTCAAAATAATTTTGTTGTTTGTTTTACCCAAAATAAATATTCTATATTTTCAAAATCCGTTTATAGTGTGCTTTTGGGTCAAATATGTTCATATACTGTAGTCTGTCAAAATGCTGAATAAATATACCATAAGCATGATAGGGGGTCCCCCCTCAGGGGGTTAAGTTGATATGCTCCATATTGAACTGGTTGATAATCTGACCTGAGAGTTTCCAGTTTACAGTGTGGACTCTTCAGTGCAGCAGACAGATGCTTCACTCCTGAATCCTGCAGGTCGTTGTTACTCAGGTCCAGCTCTCTCAGACTAGAGGAGGAGCTGAGAACTGAGGCCAGAGCTTCACAGCTTCTCTCTGAGAGGTTACAGCCACTCAGCCTGGAGAGACAGCAATAAGAGAAAAAGTTATTAAATAATCTTCTCGTTAAAAGATTATTTACAGATTAATAAATCCTACGTACAGAGCTTTGTTGGAGGCTTTGACCACTGGCAGCAGCCTCAGAAGAGCCTCCTCTGAAGCAGAGTATTTCTTCAGGTCAAACACGTCCAGATCTTCTCCTGATGACAGTAAGATGAAGACCAGAGCGGACCACTGAGCAGGAGACAGATTAACTGTGGAGAGACTTCCTGAACTCAGGGACCGTTGGATCTCTTCCACTAGAGAACGATCGTTCAGTTCATTCAGACAGTGGAACAGATTGATGCCTCTCTCTGCAGAGGGAGAATCCTCAATCTTCTTCTTGATGTACTCTACTGAATCCTGATTGGTCAGTGAGCTACTTCCTGTCTGTGTCAGCAGACCTCTGAGGAGACTCTGATTGGTCGGCAGTGAAAGACCCAGGAGGAAGCGGAGGAACAAGTCCAGGTGTCCATTTGGACTCTGTAAGGCCTTGTCCACAGCACTCTGGTAGAAGTGTGTCTCTGCAGATCCCTGGGAGGTTGTTTGTTCTTCTGCCATCAGATTGACTCCAGAGTTGATGAACGTCAGATGGACGTGAAGAGCAGCCAGAAACTCCTGAACGCTCAGATGGACGAAGCAGAACACCTTGTCCTGGTACAGTCCTCTCTCCTCTTTGAAGATCTGTGTGAACACTCCTGAGACCAATGAGGCTGCTGTGATATCGATGCCACACTCTGTCAGGTCTGATTCATAGAAGATCAGGTTTCCTTTCTGCAGCTGCTCAAAAGCCAGTTTTCCCAGAGACTCGATCATCTTCCTGCTCTCTGGACTACAGTGTGGATCTGTCTCAGCTCCTCCATCATACTTGACGTTCTTCAGTTTGGCCTGAACCACCAGGAAGTGGATGTACATCTCAGTCAGGGTCTTGGGCAGCTCTCCTCCCTCTCCGGTCTTCAACACATCTTCCAGAACTGTAGCAGTGATCCAGCAGAAGATTGGGATGTGGCACATGATGTGGAGGCTTCGTGATTTCTTGATGTGGGAGATGATTCTGTTGGCCTGCTCCTTATCTCTGAATCTCTTCCTGAAGTACTCCTCCTTCTGTGGGTCAGTGAACCCTCTGACCTCTGTCACCATGCCAACACAGTCAGGAGGGATCTGATTGGCTGCTGCAGGTCGTGTGGTTATCCAGAGGCGAGCAGAGGGAAGCAGTTTCCCCCTGATGAGGTTTGTCAGCAGCACATCCACTGAGGTGGACTCTGTCACATCAGTCAGGATCTCATTGTTGTGGAAGTCCAGAGGAAGTCGACACTCATCCAGACCGTCAAAGATGAACACAACTTTGAATTTTTTAAAGTTGCAGATTCCTGCTGCTTTGGTTTCAGTGAAGAAGTGATGAACAAGTTCCACCAAGCTGAACTTTTTCTCTTTCAGCACATTCAGCTCTCTGAAAGTGAATGGAAATGTGAACTGTATGTCCTGGTTGGTTTTGTCTTCAGCCCAGTCCAGAGTGAACTTCTGTGTTAAGACTGTTTTCCCAATGCCAGCCACTCCCTTTGTCATCACTGTTCTGCTTGGTTCGTCTCTTCCAGGTGGGGCTTTAAAGATGTCTTCTTGTCTGATGGTTGTTTCTGGGTTGTGTGGTTTCCTGGATGTCGTTTCAATCTGTCTGACCTCATGTTCATCATTGACCTCTCCAGTCCCTCCCTCTGTGATGTAGAGCTCTGTGTAGATCTGATTCAGAAGGGTTGGGTTTCCTGCTTTAGAGATCCCCTCAAACACAACCCGGAACTTCTTCTGCAGGTTGGACTTTAGTTCAGACTGACAAACTTCAGCAGAATTACTTCCTGAATGAACAAACATCAGAATGAATCAACAGTCGTTAATGGCACATTATAATATCACTGAGGTCTTCATGATGAAAATATGAATGCACATACAGTATAAACATTTGTGCATTATTTGTATGTCTATTGAGAACTACATATTACAAAACTATCAATAACCTCTGTATTTAAAATAAAAAAATATAATAACCATAACCCCGCTACACATGGAACGTCTCAACTGCTGCTGCTGCAGCGCTGCTTCTAAAAGCCCTGTCTTTCTACATGGAGTGTTCATAGATAATTCCCATATAAAGTTGTTTCAGGTCATTTTATGATGCATATGATTAATATTGAGTTTCGACAGTGATCCTATTGACTGGTTGTCCTTTGTTTATTTTTTTTCGTTCACATTTTCGCGTGTGGGAAGTTTTATTTTGAAAGGGACACACCGGGAACCTGTAAAACAGTGAATGCTGCTGGTATGACTGTCTACAGAGTATTTCTCTATCAGTTAAAGTGAGAGAGACGCGCCTCTCCCCGAAAACATAGGCTCCTCCTCTTAAGGTAAAGTGAAGCGTCGCTGAAGACTCGCCTCCGACGGGCGTCGGCAGTGCGTCAGAGGTTGGATGTGTTGCCACTAGACTAGAGTGTGTTAACACGGTCGGGGAAAGATCAGACGCAGACGTGCAGTAGAGATAGGATGTGTGTTCCAGGGGTTAGAGAAATGCTCTTACTGCTCTGCAGAAGGTCAGCCAGCTCCTCCTGCTTCATTCTCCTCAGGAAGTCCAGTGTGATCTTCAGAAATGCCTCTCTGCTGCTGCTCTGCTCCTCATCCTCACTCTGACCCTCTAAGCATTCTGGGTAATCTGGACTCAGAAGCTTCTGCATCTTCTTCAGCTCGTTCTTCACAAACGTGACGATGTTTTCCTCCAGCAGCTGGAACAGAATATTATATGAATGACACGATCAAACTAAAATCATGAAGCAAACATCAGATCCATGTTGGACTGACTGACAGTCCACTGGTCCTAACAGTTAACCTTTATTTATACAGGTAAATCCCATTGAGACTTGAGACAGAGACCTGTTCCCACTTCGACATGTGGCGGGGGGACCAGGGATCGAACCACCAACCCTGTAGTTGAGGGTCGACCGCCCTACCAACCTCGCCACAGCCGCCCTGAAGTTGTTGTGAACAGAACAGATGGACAGTAGTTGTTCATGTACAGACCCTGAATGTGGAGTCCAGGTGTGTTTGATGCTGCTGGGCAGACCGACCACTGGGAACCTCTGAGATCTCCTGGTCGACTCTGTGGAGAAACCATTAAAAATGAGCTCATGTCTGGTCCAATGTTAAACTGAAGTCAGAAGTTGAATTATATAAATGACGAGAAGAAAAACAAAGCTGAAAATAAAACACAAGTAGGGGAGAGTGGGGTGAGTTGTGCAACTTTTTACTCAAAGTGATTTTAAAGTGAGGCCTTGACAGTTATGTCTCCAACTCAAATATGTACATATATTTCAGGATGTTGTGCATCCCTGGCAATAAAAACTTTGGATCTGGAATAAACTGTTTAAGAAATATAGCTTTCGGAAAAAAAGTTGTCTTGTCGCACAAATCACCCCACAACGTGGGGTGATTTGTGCATTTGGAGAAAATAAGATGGGGTGAATTGTGCCAATTTATATATATCTCAAAAACTGTAATGCAAGACAAATCCATTAGACAATCACTTATTTAAGGTGTATTTAAAGTAAATAAAGTAAATAGTTGACAAAGATTGAAGGTACATTTTCTTAAACAAGGCCTAGCAGATCTAGGTGGTTTTGCCTGCAAAGCTCACAATGACAAAGTCACCATCATCATCTTTCTGGCCATCTGAACTCTCATCAGTGGTGTCGTTAAGTGGAATTGAGATGTCACTCTCTTCTGAGCTACTGTAGACAATCACTTTCTTTTGGTGACCAGCGTATACAGCCATGCCACTGGCACAACTCTCAGAAATGTACTTTGCACTAGTTGCTCCGTGCTTGTGGAACCAACTGCCACCTGACAAATGTGATTCCCCCTACATTTCTGCCTTTAAATCAAGGCTCAAAACCCATATGTACACCCTGGTGTTTCCTCCCCATTAACCTCTGCACTACTTACTTACCTCTGCACTACTATCTGTGTTTGTGTGGATGTATGGGCTTTACGTCTTTTATTTTGGTTATTGTTATTTTACCTTCATTGTTTACCTACTGAATGCACTATGTACAGCACTTTGGACAGTGCAAACTGTCATAAATGTGCTTTTATAAATACATTTTACTTACTTACTTACTTATAACTCACCTAGGCCCTTTGGCACAAATCACCCCATCCCCAGAATTTTGGATAATAGGCATGATGCAGCAATTTAGGGTTGACATTGTGCTAACTATATAGACTCAAAGTGTAGCATACCAAAGCACTAAAACATGTGTCAAATGTTTTCAAACGTGTCTATAATTGTTCAGACACAATAATCAAAAAACCTTGATCATGGAAATTTTACTTTGAAAGGCAAAACACAGTTTTTTGAGCTTAAATGTGCTTATATCTTATTCCTTGTGTCTCCCTTCTTTACAGGATGAGTCAAATGGATGGCTCTTCTTAAATATGTGGTGACATTTCCAATTTCTTCCACGGTTTTCTAGAAACAAGGGGTTTTGCAACTTCCAAAATGCACAACTCACCCCACTCTCCCCTACTATATCTGTCAAGAAACTGGATATCTCACAGGGTTTTATTCATTGTAAGTTTTAAATCCTTACCTTAGATCAACAGACGGACGTCCATCTTTGAAGAATAAAGGTCGATCCATAGAGTGATCACTCTTCATGGACAAACAGCTGGGCTCTGGTGTCTCCAGCTTCCTCCTGATAGAAACACAGGAAACAGTCAATAATCTGCACTGCACCAGAACACAGGAGTTACACTGAGCAGCTTTCACATGTGAGAATATAAATGAACCATGCGGAAAATAAACAGTTAAAACATGAATCAGTGATATTTAATTGGTTTTTTTTTTATATATATATTTTTTGCAATTTTTATGCTTTATTGATAGTGTAGAGACAGAGGTGAAATGGGGCAGAGAGGGGAGTGACATGCAGAGAACGACCGCGGGCTGGAATCGAACCCGGGTCCACTGCTGGGCCTGGCCCGGGGGGGGGACGCCCCTGTGATATTTAATTGTTAGTAATAGTTTACCTCTTAGCAGCAGATGGTTGTTGTCCTTTAAAATTAATCCAATCAACTTTAGACCGGTCACTCTTGAAGGACAAACAGCTGGGTCCAGGTCCAGGAGAGTCTGGTCTGTTGAACACAACACAGACAGACAGACAGACAGACAGACACACACACACACACACAGAGCTTTGAGAGTGAATAATGACGGTGCAGTGATTTGAGTCATGGACAGTTAGAGATCCTCATGTCACCTCTGAGCTTTGGTCTGGCCGCCATGTTCCCCTCCCTCCTCTGTGTCCTCACTCTGATCCATAGCAGAGCCCACACCTTCACACACACTTTCACCTGCAGAGAATACACATAAACTGAAATCCTCCTGTCCATCACACACACACACACACACACACACACACACACACACACACACACACACACACACACACACACACACACACACACACACACACACACACACACACACACACACACACACACACACACACACACACACACACACACACACACACACACACACACACACCTGTGTGAGACACGTCACAGACAGTAAAGATAAATGATTTGTATAATTCCAAACGTCCAGCAGATGGCGCCAGATTAAAGCCAGAAACAGACCACGCAGAGTGAAATACAGCAGCCTGTACACAACCAGTATTCACTACTACTGCTGCTGTTACACGCGGAAATGCAATGTTTACTACAAGTATTAAGAACAGAATGTCCTTCATGAGACAGCAGAAGGTAAAGACTTCATGTTTTTGTTGTTGTTTCCCTGTATTTTATTTTGCTTATTTGGCTATTTATGTTCTCTGTGATTTGTGATTTTATGTAGAGATAATATCGAGGTTTCTGTTGTACTGTTTATTATAGTTTTCACGGTGAAGTTGGAGGAGAAGTCTACAATAAAAGCTGTGAAAGGAAACCACTGGTGTTTGCATAGTGCTTATACTGTCAGAGTAGA
>CM047508.1:2317459-2319959 GCA_026122265.1 Ammodytes dubius | reverse complement strand
AATAAGTTTTTTTTTTTGTTGGGTGCAGCCCCCCTCTGCCTTGGGCCCCCCAAGCCTGTCCGCAGTCCGACGGCCCTGAACGTAACTGACCATCGTCAGATGCTCATAATTACCGAGTAGAAGTTGAATGCGTGATAATACAATTCAATGCAGCCTCTGAATGGGCGGCCCTCTGCTGTGTGTGTGATTGGGCCAGGCCCAGCCTAGAACCAATCATAATGAGTAATGGCCTGGGACAAAGTTTTATTTAACTTTCAGGTGAAGTTGACAGCCTGCACGCACATTTATATGTCCATGGCACTCCCGAGAGGGAAGGGACCTCGGCCCTCGGCTGTGTGACTTGGCCGGGCCGGGCCGAGTCACACAGCCGAGGGCCATAATTTATTTATTTTATTTTTTTTTTTTTTATAAATGGATCCGGCCCAAAATGCCTGCCGGCCCACCGGGCATTGCCCAGTCCAGCCTGCTCTGCGTGCTCTGTCAGGTACTGGTAGTGTGTGTGTGTGTGTGTGTGTGTGTGTCTATCAGTGTGTGTGTGTGTGTGTGTGTGTCTATCAGTGTGTGTGTGTGTGTGTGTGTGTGTGTGTGTGTTGAGGTGCTCTGTGTGAGTGTGTGTGTGTGAGTGTGTCTGTCTTCCTACCTAAAGAGTAGTGTGTGTGTGAGTGTGAGTGTGTAGTGTGTGGTGTCTGTCTTCCTACCTAACAGAGGAGTGAGTGTGTGTGTGTGTGTGTGTGTGTGTGTGTGTGTGTGTGTGTGTGTGTGTGTCTGTCTGCGTGTCTGTCTTTGTACCTAACAGAGGAGTGTGTGTGGTGTGTGTGTGTGTGTGTCTTCCTACCTAACAGAGGAGTGTGTGTGTGTGTGTGTGTGTGTGTGTCTGTCTTCCTACCTAACAGAGGAGTGTGTGTGTGTGTGTGTGTGTGTGTGTGTGTGTGTGTCTTCCTACCTAACAGAGGAGTGTGTGTGTGTGTGTGTGTGTGTGTGTGTGCCTTCCTACCTAACAGAGTAGTGTGTGTGTGTGTATGTGTGTGTGTCTTCCTACCTAACAGAGGAGTGTGTGTGTGTGTGTGTGTCTTCCTACCTAACAGAGGAGTGTGTGTGTGTGTGTGTGTGTGTGTGTGTGTGTTTCCTACCTAACAGAGGAGTGTGTGTGTGTGTGTGTGTGTGTGTGTGTCTGTCTTCCTACCTAACAGAGGAGTGTGTGTGTGTGTGTGTGTGTGTGTGTCTGTCTTCCTACCTAACAGAGGAGGTGTGTGTGTGTGTGTGTGTGTGAGTGAGTGTGTCTGTCTGCCTACCTAACAGAGGAGTGTGTGTGTGTGTCTGTCTTCCTACCTAACAGAGGAGTGTGTGTGTGTGTGTGTGTGTGTGTGTCTGTCTGCCTACCTAACAGAGGTGTGTGTGTGTGTGTGTGTGTGTCTTCCTACCTAACAGAGGAGTGTGTGTGTGTGTCTGTCTTCCTACCTAACAGAGGAGTGTGTGTGTGTGTGTGTGTGTGTCTGTCTGCCTACCTAACAGAGGTGTGTGTGTGTGTGTGTGTGTCTTCCTACCTAACAGAGTAGTGTGAGTGTGTGTGTCTGTCTGCCTACCTAACAGAGGTGTGTGTGTGTGTGTGTCTGTCTTCCTACCTAACAGAGGAGTGTGTGTGTGTGTGTGTGTGTCTGTCTGCCTACCTAACAGAGGTGTGTGTGTGTGTGTGTGTGTCTTCCTACCTAACAGAGGAGTGTGTGTGTGTGTCTGTCTTCCTACCTAACAGAGGAGTGTGTGTGTGTGTCTGTCTGCCTACCTAACAGAGGTGTGTGTGTGTGTGTGTCTGTCTTCCTACCTAACAGAGGAGTGTGTGTGTGTGTGTCTGTCTTCCTACCTAACAGAGTGTGTGTGTGTGTGTCTGTCTGCCTACCTAACAGAGGTGTGTGTGTGTGTGTGTCTGTCTTCCTACCTAACAGAGGAGTGTGTGTGTGTGTGTGTGTCTGTCTTCCTACCTAACAGAGTGTGTGTGTGTGTGTGTGTGTCTGTCTTCCTACCTAACAGAGTAGTGTGTGAGTGTGTGTGTGTGTGTGTGTGTGTGTGTGTGTGTGTGTGTGTGTGTCTTCCTACCTAACAGAGGAGTGTGTGTGTGTGTGTGTGTGTGTGTGTCTGTCTTCCTACCTAACAGAGGAGTGTGTGTGTGTGTGTCTGTCTTCCTACCTAACAGAGGAGTGTGTGTGTGTGTGTGTGTCTTCCTACCTAACAGAGGAGTGTGTGTGTGTGTGTGTGTGAGTGTGTCTGTCTTCCTACCTAACAGAGGAGTGTGTGTGTGAGTGTGTGTGTGTGTGTGTGTGAGTGTGTCTTCCTACCTAACAGAGGAGGGGTGTGTGTGTGTGTGTGTGTGTGTGTCTGTCTTCCTACCTAACAGAGGACCCTCTGCGCGCTCGTCGGCGTCTCATCATCATGATGACGAGGATGAGCAGAGCAGAGACGGAGGAGAGAGCCAGGAAGAGGAAGACAGCTGGGGGCGAGAGACATA
>CM047508.1:2297459-2312459 GCA_026122265.1 Ammodytes dubius | reverse complement strand
CAAGGCTGCAACCCCTGAATCAAGAACTCAGCCTGTCTGTCTGTCATGCAGGCATTTGTTTTCCTGCTCTGACTGTGTGTAGTTCACTCTTTGGACACAAGGTGGGTCTGGTGTAATGTTTATAAATGGACCTGTGGGTTTGTTCATCTCTTTGTTTAAAGTTTAAACTTCCTGTCAGTTACTGCAGTTAGCAGTCCCTCCTTTGTCCCTACGTCACCAATTAATGCACTGCGGTCTTCAAGCAGCGAGTTTATTGCATCATCTCAGATCCCTAAGTGTGATAAAACATGATAAAAACCATCAAAACAGACATTGGGAAGGATTTTTACCTTACAAAGCAGCTGACTGAGAGATCGGCTTTATGAAACGCTAACATTATGTAAGTGATCACTGTATGAATAAAAAGCGATTTAACACTTATATTAAAGGGACATGTGTAAATTTTAAATAATTTATTAGCTAAAATCAATACCTCATTCATAAATATGTCCTCATTGGTGTGAATCACTCTGCCAATAATCTGAATTATCCTCCTGAGCGGGAGAATTACAAATATTAATATTACATTTTGTACATTGGCAGGTAAGTCTTATGGAGGAATCCATGTTTTTGGAATGTCTTCAGGTGCATTGTTTTTGAATTTAGAATTGTTTTGTCCTTGAAGGCCACTGTAGCTTCTGTTATTATTCTAAAGGGGTGGGGTTACAGGGAGCGTTGCATTCTAGAAAATTTCTAGAACTTACTTGATGATGTCCCTTTAACAGTGTCCCTTTAACATTAATAAACGCTTACTTAACTTTAAGACCCCGTAGCCCCCGAGACTAAGTGCAAGACTGTTGAATATTATATATTATTATTAAATTATTATTTTATATATTTATAAAGACGCAGCATCAAGTTAAACTTTCACTTTATGATCAAACGATGAAAACAACCAAATATCAAAGTGACATAACAACGTACCAGCGAAGTCTGCCGCGGCTTTATCTGGAGGAGAAGAAGAAGTTAGTGACACACAGAAACACAATCATTTAGATCAGAACGCTTGGTGTGTGTGTGTGTGTGTGTGAGTGTCTGTGTGTGTGTGTGTGTGTGTGTGTGTGGGTGTGTGTGTTGTCTGTGTGTGTGAGTGTGTGTGTGTGTGTGTGTGTGTCTGTGGTGTGAGTGTGTGTGTGTGTGTGTGTGTGTGTGTGAGTGGGTGGAGTGAGTGTGAGTGTCTGTGTGTGTGTGTGTGAGTGAGTGGTGTGTGTGTGTGTTACCTGTGTGTGTTACCTGTGTGTGTGAGTGAGTGAGTGAGTGAGTGAGTGATGTGAGAGTGAGTGAGTGAGTGTGTTACCTGTGGGGACAGATCTTTGTAGCAGCTTCAATCCCGTTTTACAGCGTCATCTTCCTGAGAAACGTTGAGAGGGAAAAACTATTTTTAATGTAAATGAACATAAACAAATGTGTGTGTGTGTGTGTGTGTGTGTGTGTGTGTGTGTGTGTAAACTGTGTGTGTGTGTGTGTGTGTGTGTATACACTAGGGATGCATTCGAACATTCGGCCACCGAAAAAAGTTCGGCCGAAAATGGCAAAATAAGTCATTTTCGGTTTCGGCCCGAACAGTTTAAAAAGCCGAACAACATTCCCGAAAATTGGCGAACTAAATGACACTAAGGAAAATATGTTTTTCTTTCAAAGGTTTTTTTTATTGAAGGGTTAATAACAACAAAATTGTTAGCACAGGAGTACACATTTTTTTTTTCCCTTTTTCTCCCGAACATACCCCACCAACATCCCACCCTCCACCCAACAACACAAAACACACACCACAAGGAATAAAAACAAAACAATCAGGAAATATGTTTTTAAAAAGGCTGGCGCTTGTAAACCCAGGAAATGGCAGTAAAGAGAGACGTAACGTGGTGTGTGCGAGAGTGAGGGCGCCACGCAAAAATAACTTTAGTTTGCGGCTAAAATGATAACGGAGTTTATCTGTCCGTTAGCGCTGTTGGGGGAAAAGGCTCCTACGGTCTGATTGCATTTTCGAGCCTGAATACACAGAGCCAAGTCGGCAAATGACAGCGCGACTAAATATTTTGTCCAGTGAGCCGCCTCCCCTGTTAGTTTCAGTTAAGACGAAAAAGTTACAATCACCTCAAGCATGGACATCGTTTTTAAAGCCTCTCATTGTTATGATCAGAGCTTTGATGCAAATTCTGAATTTCTGAACATTACGGTGGCAGCTTTTGGTGCAGTTGTTTTTAGAGCAACTAAAACCTGCATGCACTGCAAAAAATGAAAGAAAGGCAATAAGTCGATCTTTTTGTAGTTTTCACCTATATAAGTCAAGGTAAAAATCAGTGAGTGGTTACAAATTAATTCTAGTAAATGTTAATTTTACTCTTAGATTTGAAGGTTTTACTGTTTAATTATTTATTTAGGGTTGCTTTTTAGTTGTAGGCTATGTTTGAGGGGGAACATTTGGGAGTTCATGTATGCAATGTTGAAATAATTGACTAAATAATAAACAAAACTGCAAAAGCCTCTTTCGGTGTTCGGTTTCCGCCTTTCAGCCAACTGTTTGATTTTATTCGGTTTCGGTCAAGAATTTTCAGTTCGGTGATCCCTAGTGTATACGTGTGTG
Organism: Ammodytes dubius; assembly: GCA_026122265.1. Taxonomy (NCBI): domain Eukaryota; kingdom Metazoa; phylum Chordata; class Actinopteri; order Uranoscopiformes; family Ammodytidae; genus Ammodytes; species Ammodytes dubius. Next base: position 2,309,833 of record CM047508.1, on the reverse strand, counting down.
TGTGTGTCACTGTGTATTTCGTGTGGGGTGTGTGTTGTGTGTGTGTGTGTGTCTAACTGTGTGTGTGTGTTGTGTAATTTGACCTCTCACCTGTCCTGTAGGCTGGAGCCATTCTCGCTGCTTTCACAGGAGGAGGAGCAGGAGTGGACTCATCTGGGAGAATGGACCTACACACACACAGTGAGAGAACATTTTAATTCTTTATTTGAGTCCACCAATCACATTACAACAGACAGGATTTTAAATATTTCCAGAAATGGGGATAGGACAGTGTTCACACAGAGAGAGAGAGACACACACACAGTGACACAGAGAGAGAGAGAGGAGACACACACACACAGTGACACAGAGGAGAGAGACACACCACACAACACACACACACACACACACACACCCCACAGTGACACAGAGGGCACACACACACACACACACAGTGACACAGAGAGAGAGAGACACACACACACACACAGTGACACAGAGAGAGAGAGACAAACCACACACACACACACACAACACACACACACACACACACAGTGGAAAACAGAGACACACACACACACAGTGACACAGAGAGAGACAATGAATCAGAGATTGTATCAGCGCTACTGAGACAAAAATATTTCCTATATTTAGTTTTGTGTGTGTGTTGTGTGTGTGTGTGTGTGTTGTGTTGTGTGTGTTTTTTGTGTGTGTGTGGTTTGGTTTCAGATTTCAGTCATTGCTCCTTTGTGTTAATGTTGTTTGTTGTAGGCACCTCTGTGTGTGTTCAGTGTGTGTGTTCAGTGTGTGTGTGGGGTATCTGTCTGTGTGTTTTGTGTGTGGTGAGTGTGAGTGTGTGTGTGTGTGTGTGTTCTGGGGTGTGTGTGTGGGTCTCTCAGTGTGTGTGTGTGTGTGTGTGTGTGTTGATTAACTCAGGAAGTGATCAGACAAAGGGACACAGATTTAGGTGTGTTTGTTTTCAAGAACAAAGTTCACAGAACCAGTCTGACCACAGCAACATGACACCCCACACAGTCACACACACACACACACCGCACAGTCAGTCACACAGTCACACACACACCCAACACACAGTCACACACACACACACACACACCACACAGTCACACACACCCACACACAACACAGTCACACACAACAGTGACACACACACAAAGTGACACACACACACACAGTCACACACACACAACACACACACACCACACAGTCACAACACCGCTCAACAGAGAGCCCTTCTCAGTTACAGGTTGGTCAGTGTGTGTATGCGAGGGAGGGAGGGAGAGAGAAGGAGAGAGAGAGGCAGAGAGAGAGAGCCTGACTGTGTGTGCGTGGGTGGGGGAGAGCGTTGTGTGTGTGAGGAGAGAAGGAGAGGGAGAGGCAGAGGGAGGGAGGGAGAGGAGAGAGACAGAGAGAGGCAGAGGGAGGGAGAGAGAGGCAGAGAGAGGGAGGGAGGGAGTGTGTGTGTGTTGGCAGGGAGAGAGAGAGCCGGGTGTGTGTGTGGCTCTGTGGCGCAATGGATAGCGGTTGGACTTCTAGTCGTCAGCAGACATTCAAAGGTTTGTGGGTTCGAGTCCCACAGAGTCGCAGTCGTTTTGAGCTTTGGGTCGCAACAAGGAGCACTGTGTGTGTTTGTCTGTCTGTCTGTGTGTCTGTCTGTCTGTCTGTCTGTGTGTCTGTCTGTCTGTTGTCTGTCTGTCTGTCTTGTGTGTGTCTGTAAGTCTGTTGTCTGTCTGTGTCTCTGTGTTGTGTGTGTGTCTGTCTGTCTGTCTTGTGTTGTGTCTGTTGTATAAAGAAAGAGATGAGAGCAGTGGAGTTGGTTCACAGATAGTCTAAATAACATGTTACAACTTCGGCTACTAAAGAAAACAATTGTTAGAAACACCATCTTGGGGCGCACACCACGCACACCACACACACTCAGCAGTTCCTTTATAGAGAGTCATACCCACCACACACACACACGCCACACGCACACACACACACGCACCACACACACACACACGCACACACACGCACACCACACACAACACACACGGTTCAGTGGTTATAGAGCGCCCCCTAGGGCTCAGTCCTCAGCTCATAATATAAAAAAACTCCAAAAAATTATTTAAAAAGCAAATAAACGGGAGGAAAGCTTATCACCAGGACATTGGCTGAAAGAAAAACACACCAACAAAAAACCAGTGGTTTGCTATTGTTGAAGAGATTAGCTTTATGGAGAAAACTGACTCACAAAATTGAGACTTCAAGACAACCAATTGACTGTAAATGGGAGGAAATGGACACTTTACAGGACTCAAAATGAAGACATTGGATGGAACAGTAATTATAATAACTTCAACCTCAGGATATAAGAAGGCATTCCCAGGCAGTTTGTTATTTTTCCTTGTTTTTTTATTTTTTTTTTTCTTGCCTCACCTAATTGCAGATGTCAATATAATGCTGTCATAACTGGCATGTTACTGTGAAAAAATCAATAAGATCTAAGTGTAAAAAAAAAAAAAAAAAAAAAAAAAAAAAAGCAAATAAACGGGACATTATTTATCATGGCTCCAGTAGGGGCGTGATCCTGTGGTTAACCCTTGTGTGTCAGGTTGCGTTCCGAATTCCTCCTCTTTTTTTTTTTATTTTACATATACATCCGACGATAAAAATAATCTAGTTAGGATGCAGTAGGCATACTATTGGGGACATACTTTACTCTCTTATTTCTTCCTAACATGGCTCCTTGATCTTGCCTCTTGCTTTTATATCGTTCATCCCGTTTGTTTTCAAATGGAGGCTTCGTCGATGTGACGTCACTTCACGTTGCACACTGGATTGTGGGTCAGAATCGCCCAAATAGGATGCAGTTTTCAACACTAACAATCTTGGCCGCATGAAGTAGGCATCGGGGTACTTCTAACCATTAAATCTGGCACAAGAATCGGGACATCCTAAATCTTTTTTCTACCAAACTATATAGTAGAAATTATGAGATTCAGAACGCAACCTCAGTCGGAAGTTTAGGATTTGAGCATTACGTTGAGGCTGTGTGTCAGTCATGTGAACACAATATCTCCCGAATCTTTGAGGGATTGTCTTCAGACTTTTCACTAGTGTCCACTATGCTCTCCCCTCTTCTTTCTCTCTCCCTCTCTTCTCTTCTCCTCTCTCTCTCTCTCCTCTCTCTCTCTCTTTTCTCTTCTCTCTCTGACCCACAGATGAACTGAGTAGAGTTGGAGGTCAAAGGTTTACTGTGACCTCATGAAATAAACAACTCAAAAACGCTTTGAGGGATTTTCTTAAAATTTGCATGTCTGTGTTTCTGTGTTCGTGAGTGAGTGTGCCTGTGTGGCTGTGTGTCTGGTGTGTGTGTCTGCCTGTCTGTCTGTTGCCTGTCTGTCTGTCTGTCTGTTGTCTGTCTGTCTGTCTGTCTGTCTGTCCCTCTGTCTGTTTTGTCTGTCTGTCTGTCTGTCTGTCTGTCTGTCTGTCTGTCTGTCTGTGTGTCCCTCTGTCTGTCTGCCTACCTTCCACCCCGCTGCATGCTGTCTCACACTCTCCAGACTCTCCAGTTGTTCCTGTTTGCGTTGCAGCCGCCGTAGGTGAAGCTGAAGCAGCTTGATTGGTCGGAAGGTAATAGAACCCCGCGGAAAAGCAGGCGACAGGATCCCACTTCACCGGCTGTCTGCAGTACACTGAGAGAGAGAAGGCAGAGAGAGAGACAGGTGTTATTATATGAGAGAGAGGACAGGCAGAGAGAGAGACAGGCAGAGAGAGAGACAGGCTGTTATTACTACTGAGAGAGAGACAGGCGAGGAGAGGACCAGGCTGTTATTACTACTGAGAGAGAGACAGGCAGAGAGAGAGACAGGCTGTTATTATACTGAGAGAGAGACAGGCAGAGAGAGAGACAGGCTGTTATTACTACTATACTGAGAGAGAGACAGGCAGAGAGAGAGACAGGCAGAGAGAGAGACAGGCAGAGAGAGAGACAGGCAGTTTTACTACTATACTGAGAGAGAGACAGGCAGAGAGAGAGGAAGGTGTTATTACTACTGGAGAGAGACAGGCAGAGAGAGAGACAGGTGTTATTATATGAGAGAGAGACAGGTGTTATTACTACTGGGAGAGAGACTGCAGAGGAGAGAGACAGGCTGTTATTATACTATATGAGAGAGGACAGGCAGAGAGAGAGACAGGCAGAGAGAGAGACAGGCAGTTATTATACTATACTGAGAGAGAGACAGGCAGAGAGGAGAAAGGCTGTTATTACTACTGAGAGGGAGGACAGGCAGAGGGAGAGAGAAGGCAGAGAGAGAGACAGGCTGTTATTACTACTATACTGAGAGAGAGACAAGCAGAGAGAGAGACAGGCTGTTTTACTACTGAGAGAGAGGCGGGCTGTTATTACTATGAGAGAGAGACTGCAGAGAGAGAGAGCAGGCAGGCTGTTATTATACTATATGAGAGAGACAGGCAGAGAGAGAGAAAGCTGAGAGAGGAGGACAGGCAGGCTGTTATTACTACTACACTGAGAGAGAGACAGGCAGAGAGAGAGACAGGCAGAGAGAGAGACAGGCTGTTATTTATCTATACTGAGAGAGAGGAAGGCAGAGAGAGAGACAGGCTGTTTTACTACTGGGAGAGAGACAGAGGAGAGAGAGAGAAGGTGTTATTACTACTGGGAGAGAGACAGGCGAGAGAGAGAAGGTGTTATTACTACTGGGAGAGAGACAGGCAGAGAGAGAAGACAGGCAGAGAGAGAGACAGGCTGTTATTATAGCTGGGAGAGAGACAGAGAGAGAGAGAGAACAGGCTGTTATTACTACTGGGAGAGAGACAGGCAGAGAGAGGAGACAGGCTGTTATTACTACTATACTGAGAGAGAGACAGGCAGAGAGTGAGACAGGCTGTTAAATAAATCATGAGAGAGAGACAGGCAGAGAGAGAGACAGGCAGTTATTTACTATACTGAGGAGAGACAGGCGAGAGAGAGACAGGGCGAGAGAGGAGACAGGCTGTTATTACTATAATATGAGAGGAGAAGGAGAGAGAGAGAAGGTGTTATTACTACTGAGAGAGAGACAGGCAGAGAGAGACAGGTGTTATTTAACCTTGTCTGCAGTACACTGAGAGAGAGAGACAGGCAGAGAGAGAGACAGGTCTGTTATTACTACTATACTGAGAGAGAGACAGGCCAGAGAGGAGCTAGGCTGTTAATTACTACTATACTGGAGAGAGAGCAGCAGAGAGAGAGAGACAGGCAGGTGTTTTTTACTTATATGAGAGTTGAGAGACGGCAGGAGAGAGACGGTGGTTTTATACTATACTGAGAGTAGACAGGCAGTTAGTAAACCTGTCTGCAGTATACTGGAGGGAGACAGGCAGAGAGGAGAGGGAGTTGGCGGCTGTTTTTAACTGTTAGTTTAACAACAACTACCCTCTCTCTCAGGCTAACCCTAACCCTGCCCTTGTCTCTCTTTCCCCCAACCCCCCTAACACAGAACACAATTTAAAAAGGTAAGAGGAACCTTTAAATATTTCTGAAACATGTCTAACATCTTTGTAACACAGCCATTTAAAACAATATAATGTACGCATACTGCATCTATCTAAAGTATTTTATTGGTCAGATGTAGTATGTAGAGAGAAGAAAGAGGAAGACGATTTCAGAACAACAGGGAGAGTATCAACACATCATCCACAGACCAGACAGGCCGATAGTCATGTGACTCGTAAGCTGCAAACACTGTGTTCAACCTAGAGTCAGACAGTCAGGAACCATTATAACAGAGTGAATGGAGCTTAGCCCCATGTGTTTTAATACGGGTCCATGGCCTACACTCTTACAATACATTCACTCTTTTCAATGTTACCTTGATTAGAAAACTGTTAAGTAGAGTACGCCATTTTAGTTTCATTTTATTTTGTCTTTTGTTTTGTTTATAGTGTGTTTTATGTATTCTATCTTGCCCCTGTAAGCATTTGAGTGGCCTTGTGTTGAATTGTGCTATATAAATAAACTTGCCTTGCGTGTTCACTTTGACAGTTGTGATGGTTTGTGTTCTTTTAAATGTAAAAATTCAAAAACTAAAGTATTTAAAAAAAATGTGAGGTTGGTTCCGAATCGCATAACTCTTTCTTTTTTCTATTTCTACATACTACATCGACAATAAAAATAATCTAGTTGGGATTGAGCTGCAACGATTAATCGACGAATCGTATTTTAAAATAATCGCCAACTATTTTGATAATCGATTAATCGTTTTTGAGTAAATTTTCTAATAAAATTTTTCCAAATTCTCTGATTTCAGCTTCTCAAATGTGAATATTTTCTGGTTTCTTTATTCCTTATTATGACGGTAAACTGAAATATCTTTGTGTTTTTGGACATAACAATACATTTGAGGACGTCAAACATGGGCTTTGGAAAATTGAGCAACATTTTTCACATTTTCGGGACAAAACATAATCGATTAATCGAGAAAATAATCGACAGATTATCGATTATCAAAAATTTCGTTAGTTGCAGCCCTAGTTAGGATGCAGTATGCTTACTTTGGGACATACTTTACTCTTCTTATTTCATCATAACATGGCTCTTGATCTGTGCCTGTGTGTGAGTCTCTGTGTGTGTCTCTGTGTGTGTCTGTGTCTCCTGTCTGTCTGTCTGTCTCTCTGTTGTCTGTCTGTTCCTGCTGTCTGTTGTGGTATGTGTTAGGTGACAGCCTCTCCCTGTCTGTTGTCTCTTGTCTGTCTGTGTCTCCCTGTCTCTCTGTTGTCTGTTGTCTGTCTGTTGTCTCCCTGTCTGTCTGTCTGTCTCTTGTCTGTCTCTTGCCTGCCTGTTTTTTGTCTGTTGTGTGTGTGTGTGTGTGTGTGGTCTCTCTGCCTGTCTGTCTGTCTGTCTGCTGTCTGTGGCTATGCGTTAAGTTTCAGCCTTTCAAGAAGGGTTGATCAACATGCTTCACTGGTCTCAAAAGAAGAATGCAGTTGACATCACTGACCAGGAAATGACCTGCAACTGATGTTGATTAGTCACATTACATTTTATTCTGTGTCTGTGTGTTTGAGTGTGTGTGTGTCTGTGTGTGTTTGGTGTGGTGTGTGTGTTTGAGTGTGTGTCTCTCTCTGTGTGTGTTTGAGTGTGTGGTCTCTCTCTGTGTGTGTTTGAGTGTGTGTGTCTCTCTCTCTGTGTGTTTGAGTGTGTTGTTCTCTCTGTGTTTGAGTGTGTGTGTCTCTCTTGTGTGTTTTTTTTGGTGTGTGTGTCTCTCTCTGTGTTTGAGTGTGTGTGTTCTTCTCTGTGTTTGAGTGTGTGTGTTCTCTTGTGTGTGGTTTGAGTGTGGTGTTCTCTTGTGTGTGAGTGTGTGTCTCTCTCTCTTGTGTTTGAGTGTGTGTGTCTCTTCTCTCTGTGTTTGTGTGTGTCTCTGTGTGTGTGTGGTGTGTGTGTGTGTGTGTGTGTGTGTTTGAGTGTGTGTCTCTCTCTCTCTGTGTGTGAGTGTGTGTCTCTCTTGTGTGTGTCTGTGTGTTGGTTTGAGTGTGTTGTGTCTTCTCTCTCTGTGTGTGTGTGTGTGTTTGAGTGTGTGTGTCTGTTGTGTGTTTTGAGTGTGTGTGTGTCTCTGTTGTGTCTCTTGTGAGTGTGTGTGTGTGTTTTTTGTGTGTGTTTTGGTGTGTGTGTCTCTTCTCTTCTTCTTGTGTTTGAGTGTGTGACTTCTCTCTCTCTCTCTCTCTCTCTCTCTCTCTCTCTCTCTGTGTGTTGTGTGTCTCTCTCTCTCTTCTGTGTTTGTGTGTTTCTTCTCTCTGTGTTTGTGTGTCTTCCTTCTCTGTGTTTGTGTGTCTCTCTCTCTTGTGTGGTGTGTGTGTTGTGTGTGTTGTGGTGTCTCTCTCTCTCTCTGTGTGTGTGTGTGTGTGTGTGTCTTCTTCCCATTGGGCTCGTAGGTTTAAGTTTGTAAAAATTAGTAACATGAGAATGGTAACTTCATGGTGATTTAGTTACATCACATTTTATTCTGTGTGTGTGTGTGTTTGTGTGTGTGTGTGTGTGTGTGTGTGTGTGTTTGAGTGTGTCTCTCTCTCTGTGTGTGTGTCCCTCTGTGTCTGTGTGTGTGTGTGTGTGTGTGTTTGAGTGGCGTCTGTGTCTCTTGTGTGTGTGTTATGTGTTCTTGTGTGTGTGTTGTGTGTGTGTGTGTGTGTGTGTGGCGTCTCCTTGTGTGTGTGTGTGGTGTCTCCTTTGTGTGTGTGTGTGTGTGTGTGGTTGTGTGTGGTGTGTGGTGTGTGTGTGTGTGTGTGTTCCTTGCGTCCTCTCTTCGCTGTCTTCTGTGTGTGTGTGTGTCAAGCGACGTTTTATCCAAAGCGATTCCCTTAATCAGTCAACCATGAAGGTACAAACTCAGAACAACAGGAATCAGTAGTACTATAGCTTCAGATAAACTAAACTACAAGCTCAATGTAACCTAGTAATATGTTGTGAGGACAGACACTAACAATAGGCCACAGATGAAGGAGGTAATACACTGGACTGTGGGATAATTGGGGAAGGGTGGAGGGTGAGAGGGTTAGAGGGTGGGGGGTTAGAGGGGGTAAACTTTTTAAAGATGACCAACACTACCGTAAACCCTTTGGTTAAAGATTTAACAAAGCAGGTCGAGAACAGGCGCGACACGGTAAGGTTGTTAGGTTATTTTGGTTCCTATTCTACTTGTGACAATGGAAAGTTTAGTTTCCACTGAAACACGAACCAGACAAACCGGTCAGACTGAAATCGGCTCACAGTTAAACCACACACACACACACACCTGTAAACACACAACACACACACAACACACACAACATGTAAACCACACACACACAGAAAACACCACACAGAGAAACACACAAAACACACTGCTACTGTGTATTTAAAGCCTTTCTAGCTGTGGTGAATGTAAAGTGGATGACAAAAGGCATTAAGAGAAACATATGAAAAGACATTCTTTGCATGATGGTTGGTTTGCTGTAACATGTTATTTATGATCAACTCAGACGGGTTAGAATCCAGCCGGGAATTCCCTCTCTGACCGTTCCATCTCTGTCTCTATAGTAGTACGGTCTCTACACACTGTTGATAAAAGCGAAATGCAATAAAAAAAAATGGCCAATTAAACAAACATATTAAAGAGAACCGCTCCCGTGGTGTCTCTACCATGGTTGGAGTCGTTGGTGGCCGCGCGGACGGGGTCTCAGCGGCCCTCGGGCACTTTGTTTTCCGTCGTGTCCAGCGCCGGGACCGGCAGGGCGCGGGCACGAGCAGCGCGCACAGCCAGAGGAGAGGCGCGCGGACGATCATCATTACGATCATTAAAGCAGGAACACAGAGATGTTTTACACGTGTAGCGACGGGTCGTTTTTCAGAGTAGTGTCGGTAGAAGTTAGCGTCAGTCCAACTCGCTTAGTCGTCTCTCTCGTGAGTGTTACCTGTCGGTGTGGCGGGAGGAATGACTGTTCGTGTTCGGAGTCTCTCTTGTTGTCGCGTTAAATAAATTACCTGAAGCGACAGGTGTGGCCCCGCCCCCCTCCCACGCGTCATCGCAGATCTAATCAAAATTCCACAGAAACAAACAACGTCCTTCCCCTCATTCCCCCTGTTATTCACACAAAACTGAAACACACACGCACACACACCACACCACACACACACAAAACACACACACACACACAACACACACACACCACACACACACACACACACACACACACACACACACACACACACACACACACAACACACACAACACACACACACACTCACACACACTGTACTTCACAGGTTTCTAGGGACATAAAACAAAAAGCTTTAATCTTTTCCTTCTGATTTGACTGTCTCTAGTTGGATGACGTGTGATGTGTGACTCTGTGCTTTCCATGTGTGTGTTATATTTCCAAAAAAATATCTTTAGAAAACAAAACTCAAGCTGCAGTCAATAAAATGGGTTGTAGCACATCAATAACTAGAAAAATGAACTTAGAGTCTAATTAAAAGAACAGAGAGGAATGGTAAAAACTAGAACGAAGGCTCCAGAAAAAACCCTCCCTCTTCTCGTGCAAGTTTGTTTTGTACCTCGAAAATGGGGATGATCTGATTGGTCAACGTACTTCTATATACTCTACTATATTTAAAAAAAATATTTAAAAAAAAAAAAAAAAATTAAAAATCAATGTAAACTATCTGTCCCTGTGTGTAAATAGTCTAACCCCTTGTCTGTCTGTCTGTCTGTCTGTCTGTCTGTGTGTCTTTTGTTGTCTGTGTGTCTGGTGTTCTATGTCTGTCTGTCTACTGTCTGTGTGTCTGTCTGTCTGTGTGTAAACAGAAGAATGTATGACTGTTTAGAGAAGGTTTAGTTTGGTTCACAAAGAGACAGGGGAGTGTTATGATTCAGACTTAGAAAGGGGGGCGTCTGGTGTTGTAGTGGATAGAGCGTGTACCATATCGGCTCTCCGGCCTTCGTTGCAGTGGTCGCGGGTTCAAATCGACCTGTGGACTTTTACTGCAGGTCACCCCCCTCTCTCTCTTGTCTCTGTCTCCCCATTTCAACTTTTACTGTCTAATAAAGCTATCTTCTCTCTTTCTGTTATCAGCTTGAAAATGCCAAAAAAATAATTTTAAAAAAACCAGAAACAGGACAGGAGCAGTGGATCATAAGCATGAACTCAGAATCTGTGTGTTTTAAATCCATTTATTAAATTGAACAATGATCAACATTTAATCAACAACAACAAACACAGATAATATTAAATAAATTAATCAAATTAAAGGTGCAGTGTGTATATGACATCATCAAGAAAGTTTCTTACAAAGTTTCTAGAATGCAACGCTCCCTGGGTAACCCCAACCCTTTTAGAATAATAACAGAAGCTACAGTGGCTTCAAGGACAAGAACAATTCTAAATCTTAAACAATGCACCTGATGACATTCCAACTATGACACTTTCAAATGGCGGCATAGGCCTTGGGCCAAAATATGCAGAAATATGGACATATATGAGACCCTTTCTAAGGGAAAAAATAATAATAATAAAAAAAAAATCAGCTATTATGCACTAAATTAAATGTACTTATGGATATTATAATTACTTTCTACAAAATCTGCTAGGAAATAAAACCCAAAATTCTACACACTGCAGGTTTAATCATTAATAACAAACAGAGATAATATTAAATAAATTTATCAACAAACAAATTATGATGAACATGAAAACAATAAAATAATTTTTACATCTTTTGTGTGTTTTTGTGTGTTTGTGTGTCTCTGTGTGTGTCTGTCTCTGTGTGTGTGTGTTTTTGTGTGTCCCCGTCTGTTGTGTGTGTGTTTTTGTGTGTCTCTCTCTGTGTCTGTGTGTTTTTGTGTGTCTGTTGTGTGTGTGTGTGTGTTTTTGTGTGTCTCTTCTGTGTCTGTGTGTTTTTGTGTGTTCTGTCTGTGTGTGGTGTGGTGTGTTTGTTGGTCTTCTCTGTCTGTGTGTTTTTGTGTGTCTGTCTCTGTGTGTGTGTGTGTTTTTGTGTGTCTCTGTCTGTGTGTGTGTGTTTTTGTGTTTGTGTGTTCTGTGTGTGTCTCTTGTGTGTGTTTGTGTCTGTGTGTTGTCTCTGTGTGTGTCTGTGTGTCTGTGTCTCTATCTGTGTGTCTGTGTCTCTGTGTGTGTGTGTCTCTGTTGTGTGTGTGTGTGTGTGTGTGTTCTGTGTTTTTGTGTGTGTGTGTGTTTAAAACAAGCACATTTCTAATAAACAGCTAGACAGTGTTCATGAGGTCCCGTCATGTTCAGATTATTTATCTAAAGTGCGTCAGCGTCAGCTTTTTAATCTGAAAATACAAACAGCGACCCGCCAGAATAAAAGATTGAAGAGTTTACTCTTTCTCCCGGATCAGACTGAAGCCGGAGCGACCTGTAACCCCACAACAACACACACACACACACACACACACACACACAGACACACACTCAACACACACACCACACACACATCAACAACAGACGCAACACACAAACAACAGACACACCACACACACACAGACACGCACCACACACACACACACACGCCACACCCACACACAACAACACACAACACACACACAACACACGAAGCCCCACACACACACACGACACACAACACAACAGAGAACCACGCACAACACACAGAGCACACACGCACACACACACAAACACACACACACACAGAACACAGACACGCACACACACACACACACCACACACAACACCAAAACACACACACCACACACACACAACGCACACGACACCACACGCACACAGACACACACACACAGACACACACAGACACCACACACACACAAGACACAGACACACACACACACACACACACAACACACACCAACACACGCACAACA
>CM047508.1:2259959-2287459 GCA_026122265.1 Ammodytes dubius | reverse complement strand
TGGCCTAAGTTGTGCATTTTGGAAGTTGTGCCACCCCTTGTTTCTAGAAAACCGTGGAAGAAATTGGAAATGTGACCACATATTTAAGAAGAGCCATCCATTTGACTCATCCTGTAAAGAAGGGAGACACAAGGAATAAAATATAAGCACATTTAAGCTCAAAAAACAGTGTTTTGCCTTTCAAAGTAAAATTTCCATGATCAAGGTTTTTTGATTATTGTGTCTGAACAATTATAGACACGTTTGAAAACATTTGACACATGTTTTAGTGCTTTAGTATGCTACACTTTCAGTCTATATAGTTAGCACGATGTCAGCCCTAAATTGCTGCATCATGCTATTATCCAAATTTCTGGGATTGGGGTGATTTGTGCCAAAGGGCCTAGGTGAGTTATAAGTAAGTAAGTAAGTAAAATGTATTTATAAAAGCACATTTATGACAGTTTGCACTGTCCAAAGTGCTGTACATAGTGCATTCAGTAGGTAAACAATGAAGGTAAAATAACAATAACCAAAATAAAAGACGTAAAGCCCATACATCCACATAAACACAGATAGTAGTGCAGAGGTAAGATAGTTAATGGGGAGGAAACACCAGGGTGTACATATGGGTTTTGAGCCTTGATGGGAATCACATTTGTCAGGTGGCAGTTGGTTCTACAAGCACGGAGCAACTAGTGCAAAGTACATTTTCTGAGAGTTGTGCCAGTGGCATGGCTGTATACGCTGGTCACCAAAAGAAAGTGATTGTCTACAGTAGCTCAGAAGAGAGTGACATCTCAATTCCACTTAACGACACCACTGATGAGAGTTCAGATGGCCAGAAAGATGATGATGGTGACTTTGTCATTGTGAGCTTTGCAGGTAAAACCATTAGATCTGCTAGGCCTTGTTTAAGAAAATGTACCTTCAATCTTTGTCAAGTATTTACTTTAAATACACCTTAAATAAGTGATTGTCTAATGGATTTGTCTTGCATTACAGTTTATGAGATATATATATCAATGGCACAATTCACCCCATGGTATTCTCTCCAACCGCACAACTTACACCACACCGGGGGCAAGTTGTGCAACAAGACAACAGTTTATTCCAGATCCAAAGTTTTTATTGCCAGGGATGCACAACACCCTGAAATATATGTACATATTTGAGTTGGAGACTTTACTGTCAAGGCCTTACTTTAAAATCCACTTTGAGTAAAAAGTTGCACAACTTAGGCCACTCTCCCCTACTAAACATATATTTATTTTATCTTTAAATGTTTTTTTTGCATTATGCTTTTGACAGTGTGTAGAGTCAGAGATGAAATGTGTCAGGGAGGGGAATGACATGCAGAGAACGACCCGGCTGGATTCTAACCCGGGTCTGCTGTGAACCCCATTTAATCTCTGTCTCTACACACTGTCAATAACATTGAAAAAGCCCAAAAAATTATAGTAATCATAGTAATAATAATAATAATACTGACTGATTAAAATCACTTGCCAGTGCTTCAGAGACTATTTTATTTTTTGAACCTTTATTTATAAAGGTAAATCCTATTGAGACCGGAGACTCTTTTTCAAGTAAAAACTAGGCTATTAAAGATCTCACACACTTAGATCTGTGATAACTAGATATCTTTATTAGTCTGACCAGCTGAAGCGTATCGGGTCTAAATATATGTTATTTAGTTATAAAAAAACATTTTCCTTTGATGCTCAATAAGAACCAACAGCACACACTTTGGGTTAAGTCACACACACACACACACACACACACACACACACACACACACACACACACAACACACACACACACACACACACACACACACACACACACACACACACAACACACACACACACACACACACACACACACACACACACACACACACACACACACACACACACACATTTAAATGCTGTTGACTGGGTTCGAGGGTTATTATTTTGAGAGAGTTCCAAGAAGCTTTCTGTAGTAAAACAATAGAAATATGACACAGTATTTACATCTAAAATAATCATAAACAATGGGTTAGGGTTAGTGGCACGGTACTGTGTGTGTGTGTGTGTGTCTGTCTGTCTGTCTGTCTGTCTGTCTGTGGCATGGTGATGTGTCTGTCTGTCTGTCTGTGGCATGGTGATGTGTCTGTCTGTGTCTGTCTGTCTGTGGCTTGGAACTATCTTTATATATAATGTTCCTCTTGCTATAAAATTGATTTAATAATAATCTTAACTCCTCACCCTGATCAGCTGCTGTCTGCTTCTCCTCTGGTGAGACTATGAGGAACAAACCGACTCTGTGACATAAACACACACACACACACACACACACACACACAACACACACACACACGGAGAGAGAGAGAGAAACACACACACACACACACATGGAGAGAGAGAGAGAAACACACACACACACACACGTGGAGAGAGAGACACACACACACACACGTGGAGAGAGAGAGACACACACACACACACACACACACACATGGAGAGAGAGACACACACACACACATGGAGAGAGAGACACACACACACACACGTGGAGAGAGAGAGAGAGACACACACACACACACACGGAGAGAGAGACACACACACACACGGAGAGAGAGACACACACACACACACACACTCAGTCACGTCCATATAAGGAAACAGGAAGGTTTTACTATGTTTGTTTGCCTAATGTGCTAATGTTGTAATATTATTACAGAGTGAGACACACACACACACACACATGGAGAGAGAGAGAGAGAGAGACACACATGGAGAGAGAGAGACACACACACACACATGGAGAGAGAGAGAGAGACACACATGGAGAGAGAGAGACACACACACACACATGGAGAGAGAGAGAAACACACACATGGAGAGAGAGAGAGAGAGAGAGAGACACACACACACACATGGAGAGAGAGAGAGAGACACACATGGAGAGAGAGAGACACACACACACACATGGAGAGAGAGAGAAACACACACATGGAGAGAGAGAGAGAGAGAGAGAGACACACACACACACATGGAGAGAGAGAGAGAGAGAAACACACACATGGAAAGAGAGAGACACACACACACACATGGAGAGAGACACACACACACACACATGGAGAGAGAGAGAGAGAGACAGACAGGCAGAGGACAGACAGAGGGAGGGACAGACAGGCAGAGGACAGACAGACAGAATTCTGGATAGATTTGAATTAATTCACAAACAGGAAATCAAAGGTCAAAGGTAAATATAGAACGAAACAGTTTGAGCTCCAAACCAAACTTCATCTTTTCTTCTATTTTAAGAATCATGTTATTTTAGAATGAATGACACACACACACACACACACACACACACACACACACACACACACACACACACACACACAGAGACACACACCACACACACACACACACACACACACACACACACACACACACACACACACACAGAGACACACACAGAGACACACACAGAGACACACACACACACACTCACACACACACACACACACACACACACACAGAGACACACTCACACAGAGACACACACAGAGACACACACACACACACACACACACACTCACACACACACACACACACACACACACACACACACACACACACAGTGATGTCAGGTCTGAGGTTTGTGGCCTTCACACGCTGTCGATCAAGTTTCAATATGAATCATCGTTACATCTGCATGGGCGGCAGTGGTGAAGTGGGTAGGGAGATCGCCTCTGGAGTGCAGGGTCGGAGGTTCGATCCCCCGTCTCCCCGCCACATGTCGAAGTGTCCCTGGGCAAGACACTGAACCCCACATTGCTCCCGATGGTTCAGAGAGCGCCTTGCATGGCAGCTACTGCCATCGGTGTTTGAGTGTGTGTATGAATGGGTGAATGTGGTAAGATATGTAAAGCGCTTTGGGGCAGAGAAAATCGGCAAGTCCATTTACCATTTACATCAGAGTTCGCCCCTTTGTTTACAGAGCCTAGGCTGTGTATTAACCCTGTTTACAGAGCCTAGGCTGTGTATTAACCCTGTTTACAGAGCCGAGGCTGTGTATTAACCCTGTTTACAGACCCTAGGCTGTGTATTAACCCTGTTTACAGAGCCTGGGCTGTGTATTAACCCTGTTTACAGAGCCTAGGCTGTGTATTAACCCTGTTTACAGAGCCTGGGCTGTGTATTAACCCTGTTTACAGAGCCTAGGCTGTGTATTAACCCTGTTTACAGAGCCTGGGCTGTGTATTAACCCTGTTTACAGAGCCTAGGCTGTGGATTAACCACGCAACAGACAGACAGACACACACAGAGAGAGAGACACACACACACATACACAGACAGACAGACACACACACACACTCACACAGAAACACACACTCACACAGACAGACACACAGTCACACACATACACAGACAGACAGACAGACAGACACACCACACACACACACACACAACAGACATACAGACACACACACTCACAAAGACAGACAACACACACACACACACTCACACACACACACACACACACACACACACACACACACACAACACACACACTGACACACACACACACCCCACACACAACAGACAGCCCAAACACACACACACAGACAGACACACACAGACAGACACAGACAGACACACACACACACACACAGACAGACACACACAGACAGAACACACACAGACAGACACAGACAGACAACACACACAACAGACAGACAAACACACACACACACACAGACACAGACAGACACACACACACACAACAGACAGACACACACACACACACACAGACAGACACACACACACACACACACACACAGACACAGACACACACACCACACACACAGACACAGACAGACACACACACACACAGACAGACACACACACACACAGACACAGACAGACACACACACACAAAGACACACACACACACACACACACAGACAGACACACACACACACAGACAGACACACACACACACACACACAGACAGACACACACACACACACACACACACACACACACACACACAGACACACACACACACACACACACACACACAGACACACACACACACACACACACACACACACACACACACACACACACACACACGCACACAGACAGACAGACACACTGACAGACCCACGAGGACATTTGGTCCATGAGCTCCTGTCACATGACCACAGTGTAACCACGGAAACAAACTTCCTCATATGACATCATTAGATGAGGGCCTCCTATTGGCCCCAGGTAGAGCGGGACTCAGGTTGCGTTCCGAATCTCCTCCTCTTTCTTTTTTCTATTCTACATACTACATCCGACGATAAAAAGAATCTAGTTAGGATGCAGTAGGCATACTATTGGGACATACTTTACTCTCTTATTTCATCATAACATTGCGCCTTGATCTTGCCTCTTGCTTTTATATCCGTCTCATCCCCGTTTGTTTTCATACGGAGGCTTCGTCGATGTTACGTCACTTCACGTGCGCACTGGATTGTGGGTCAGAATCTCCCACATAGGATGCAGTTTTCAACACTAACAATCTTGGCCGCGTGAAGTAGGACATCCGGGTACTTCTAACCATCCTAAATCTGGCCACAAGAATCGGGACATCCTAAATCTTTTTTCTACCAAACTAAATAGTAGAAAGTATGAGATTCAGAACGCAGGGACAGACTCACCTTCTCCCAGGTGAGACACAGGAAACGATCACCTCAAGATGCAGAAATATTCCTCCATCCTGTAAATGAAGTTAACGTTTCATCACTTCCCCTTTCTGCTATATATATATATATCTTTTTAAAGATATTTTTTGGGTGTTTTTATGCTTTATTGATAGTGTAGAGACAGAGTTGAAATGGGGCAGAGAGGGGAGTGACATGCAGAGAACGACCGCGGGCTGGAATCAAACCCGGGTCCGCTGCTGGCCGAGGCCCATGGGGGGGGACGCCCTACCAACTGAGCTAAGGGCCCATGGGGGGGGGAAGCCCTACCAACTGAGCTAAGGGCCCATGGGGGGGGGGGGGACGCCCTACCAACTGAGCTAAGGGCCCATGGGGGGAGGGCGCCCCCTTCTTTCTGCTATATTTAATCTGATTCTCTCCCGTTATTCTCTGTTTTAATGTGAAGCTTGAGATGTCTTCTCTATAAAGCACTTCCTGTATGAAAGGTTCTTCACTAATAAAGATTATTGAGGTTGTTATGGAGACTAGAGGCTTGAAGTGTCTATATAGATAGTGTATACTAGAAAGGCCTAACCCTAAACCCTAACACTAAAGGCTTGAAGTGTCTGTATAGATAGTGTATACTAGAAGGGCCTAACCCTAAACCCTAACACTAGAGGCTTGAAGTGTCTATATAGATAGTATATACTAGGAAGGCCTAACCCCTAAAGGCTTGAAGTGTCTATATAGATAGTATATACTAGGAAGGCCTAACCCCTAAAGGCTTGAAGTGTCTATATAGATAGTATATACTAGGAAGGCCTAACCCTAACACTAAAGGCTTGAAGTGTCTATATAGATAGTATATACTAGAAAGGCCTAACCCCTAAAGGCTTGAAGTGTCTATATAGATAGTATATACTAGAAAGGCCTAACCCCTAAACCCTAACACTAAAGGCTTGAAGTGTCTATATAGATAGTATATACTAGAAAGGCCTAACTCCTAACACTAGAGGCTTGAAGTGTCTATATAGATAGTATATACTAGAAAGGCCTAACCCCTAAAGGCTTGAAGTGTCTATATAGATAGTATATACTAGAAAGGCCTAACCCCTAAAGGCTTGAAGTGTCTATATAGATAGTATATACTAGAAAGGCCTAACCCCTAACACTAAACCCTAGAGGCTTTTCAGAAGTTTATTGATTAAAAACCAAGAAGAAGAAACAGACACTCAGATGAAACTGAATCTTTATTCACTAAAGAAAGATGAACCGTAAACTAGTTAATGTTATTCAGTCAGAGCAGCGCCCCCGCAGGCTGCACGGCGCACTACAGCAGAACACACCTGTCTGTCTGCACACCTGTCTGTCTGTCTGCACACCTGTCTGTCTGAACACCTGTCTGTCTCCACACCTGTCTGTCTGCACACCTGTCTGTCTGCACACAGCTGGTCTCTTAGTGTCTGTATGGTGGCCTCTCAGGGAGGGGGGGGGGGGGACGGGGAATAAAACCTGAACTTATTTACAAAGTGGAAACGTTTCAAACCACAAAATACTTTCAAACCGATGCAACAGCATGTGAACTAAACTCTCTGTCGCCCCCCTGGCTCCGGTGGCCGCAGGGTGAACTGCAGTCTGTTAACGTGAAGCTTCAGGCGCTCAGTTTGAACATGTCGGTGAGCGTCGCCTGTTTGGACCGGGTGGAGGGTGATGTCACAGAGGGGGAGGAGCCAGAGTGTGATGTCACAGAGGGGGAGGAGCCAGAGTGTGATGTCACATAGGGGGAGGAGCCAGAGTGTGATGTCACATAGGGGGAGGAGCCAGAGGGTGATGTCACAGAGGGGGAGGAGCCAGAGTGTGATGTCACAGAGGAGTTACAGGACGATGAGGTCATTGATCCGTCAGTGGAGATAGAAGGTGATGTAGATGTAGATGATGCCTTGGCCCTGACTCCGCCCCTTACAGGAGCAACGACCCTGGTGTTGGCCACGCCCCTAACGGGAGCCACGACGACCCAGTCAGAAGGAGCAGATGTAGATAAAGGTGTAGATATAGGTGTAGATGTAGGGTTAGAGTTAGCAGAAGGGGTAGGTATAGACGCTTCCTTGGCCCTGACTCCGCCCCTCCTTCCCCCCCGGAGCAGAGCGGGGGGTGATGATGTCACAGATGATGAGGTCGTTACAGATCCGTCAGTGGAGATGGAGGCTGCCTCTGTGGCCCCTCCCCCTTTAGCCTGAGCTCCTGCCCCTCTAACACAAGCCCTACCGCCCCGCCCCTCCCCTTTAGAAGGTAAGGAGGCTGCCTCTCCGACCCCCCTAAGACCCCCCTCCCCTTTCCCCTCAGCTGATGGTGTCGTCATAGCCCCGCCCCCTTTCCCCTCAGCTGATGGTGTCGTCATAGCCCCGCCCCCTTTCCCCTCAGCTGATGGTGTCGTCCTGGCCCCGCCCCCTTTCCCCTCAGCTGACGGTGTCGTTGCTCTTAGTGGATAAGCGTCTGACGAGCCCTTGCGTCGGTTGGTCGGTCTCCGTCTCTCTTCCTCGTCCATTTCTTTCTGCAGAAGAAGAGCGAATCTCCGGTCCTCCACTTCCTGCTTTAGCTCCGCCTCTCGTAGCGCCATAAGCTCCTCCTCCCAGGACGAGGGGGCGGAGCCTATCCCGGGGCAGAGGCGCTTACAGGAAGTGATGTCAGCGCTGTCCGGGTCGTTAGAGGAAGTGACCTCGCCGGGTTCCAGCTCCCTGCTGCGTTTGGCTCCGCCCTCTTCCTCCGGTCGTCCAATCAGGACGTTCTCCTGCAACAGGAACAACATCACAGTCTTTATCGGTTAAAGTGAAAACCGTCATGGCGGACGTCTATGTTCCAAGAGGCTTTTTATCATTTTAATTTACTTGTTGTGTGTATGCTGCGAGTGTATCTATGTAACTTTTGTCTCTTGTCCAGGGGCCATATTACAGAAACTTCCAAACTCACAATTCCTATCGATAGTTACGTATGTAACTACGGTTCTATGAGCTCCGGTCGACCGCGGTGCTTTCAGCACTGGATGTTCCATCGCGCCGGTCGAGATCCAACAAAGTCACCTGTGACACCTGGGTGACTCCGGGAATGTCTATATATTCCGGAAGTCACTCGAGGATCCGTTCCTTCTATCTTCTCGCGGTATCTGAGAAGTCTGAGTGACAGAGAACTCTGGCGGTCATCCGGAACTCATAGAACCGTAGTTACATACGTAACTATCGTTCTATTTCGTTCCTACTGACCGCCAGAGGCGGTGCTTTCAGCACTGGATGACTTATACCAAAAAGGTCACGAAGAGTCCTCACTAATTAAGGGCTTGCAGCCATCAACAAGACAGCCGCCATCCCACAGGATGAGGTGCAGCAACATTTACTCTGTAGAGCCGCGCAATGTACATGATGAAGACCATGTAGCCGAGGTGCAGATGTCCTGCCGTGGAACCCGCTTCAAGGCAGCCCATGATGTAGCCATACTCCTGGTAGAGTGGCCCTCAACGTCTGGCCTGGGGAGCAGCCGGCCCAACGTCTGGCCTGGGACCACTGGAGAGAACGGAGGGTCTGTCGACACACCTCCGACTGGGACGACTGCACCAGCCAACCCTGGCGGCGCGCCGCGTCACAGCTGATCAACCTGCCTAGCTCCCTAGTCATAATGCAAAGTCTGCAGTGAAGCATCAACCTGCCTAGCTCCCTAGTCATAATGCAAAGTCTGCAGTGAAGCATCAACCTGCCTAGCTCCCTAGTCATAATGCAAAGTCTGCAGTGAAGCATCACCCTGCCTAGCTCCCTAGTTATAATGCAAAGTCTGCAGTGAAGCATCACCCTGCCTAGCTCCCTAGTCATAATGCAAAGTCTGCAGTGAAGCATCAACCTGCCTAGCTCCCTGGTCATAATGCAAAGTCTGCAGTGAAGCATCACCCTGCCTAGCTCCCTGGTCATAATGCAAAGTCTGCAGTGAAGCATCACCCTGCCTAGCTCCCTGGTCATAATGCAAAGTCTGCAGTGAAGCATCAACCTGCCTAGCTCCCTAGTCATAATGCAAAGTCTGCAGTGAAGCATCAACCTGCCTAGCTCCCTGGTCATAATGCAAAGTCTGCAGTGAAGCATCACCCTGCCTAGCTCCCTGGTCATAATGCAAAGTCTGCAGTGAAGCATCACCCTGCCTAGCTCCCTGGTCATAATGCAAAGTCTGCAGTGAAGCATCAACCTGCCTAGCTCCCTGGTCATAATGCAAAGTCTGCAGTGAACATCACCCTGCCTAGCTCCCTCAGTCATAATGCAAAGTCTGCAGTGAACATCACCCTGCCTAGCTCCCTCAGTCATAATGCAAAGTCTGCAGTGAACATCACCCTGCCTAGCTCCCTCAGTCATAATGCAAAGTCTGCAGTGAACATCACCCTGCCTAGCTCCCTCAGTCATAATGCAAAGTCTGCAGTGAACATCACCCTGCCTAGCTCCCTCAGTCATAATGCAAAGTCTGCAGTGAAGCATCACTGAGGGTCCGTGCTGAGTGACCAGCACCTGACCCCTGTATGGTTTGCGACCGAGCCAGGACTGTGTGAGAAAGCAAATCCCCAAGACGCCACACGGGCAGCAATGTCGTAACTCCTAGTAAGGAGGTCGTATGTAATCTGGCACTGGGGCCGAGGGCAGCGCACATCGGCTCTCAGAGCCTCGTCTGGGGAGACAACCAGGGATGCTATAGCAGGCTCAATCGGAGCTAACCAGTCCGAGCCCTAACTATCAGCATTGTGCATGGCTGCCAGAGCTCTGCTGTCACTGGTGTGATGAAAGAGCCCTTAAATCTGTCCAGCATCTACGGAGCTCTGTGAAGTAAGGCTCAGAGGGAGGCCCAGAGAAACGGAGGATTGAGGGCCCGCTGAAAAGAAGGCATTCACAGGTTCAGATGAAACCAGAGCTTCATCTAGCCCAATACTTGGCAAGTCACAGACGGACACTGACCCTCTAGCCGAGCTGCCCATCTGTATAACATTACAGGACGCAGCTGTGGACAGCATGCCATCCCCTGAGTAGGAAGGATGCACAGCCGCAAGGCTACTCACTGCAGCTGGTACCCTGAGCTGGTTGGAGGCTAGCAGGAGAGCTTCTACCTAGCAAGCCTCAGTGCCTGAGCCATGAACTACAGTTCATGCATGGTTTATCTGACAGTGCTTCCCTCAGGTGCTCACCCCGAGACCTGCAGGGCACTTGTCATGGCCATTCTCCACTGTAGGGAGGCCATGAAGGCGTCACAATTATGGTTGTTTAACATGTCAGCAATTTAGCAGGCTGGGCTATATGAATTAGTAGCCTGCTCAACCGAGCTTCAGGCGCAAGCTCCAGAGCAACGGAGCGACACAACTAAAAGTAACCGTGACGGTGACCTTAGGAGGCCTAAGCTGCTCATTGTCGAGCCAATTAAAATATGCATCTGTTAAAGGTATGCAACCGGGCTTCAGGCGAGAGCAACACTTGGATCCAAAGACGTTCACTGGCGAGCAAATAAAGTAGCCTAGGCAACCAGGCTAAGGCGTGAGCTACCGGCTATAATAATACAGCGGTGTGAAACTAAGCTCCAACCGACACACTACAGCAGCCTACACACACGCAACAGAGCGACACGGCTAAAATAACACGGTGAAGGCGATCTAGGAAACTAAGTCGCCCACCGCTACAATGCAACAATGCTACATCTGGCTAGCTGTGTTTTCTTTTATTAAACCAAGTCAATGGAGACACAGTGAATGTATTTACTGAAAGGCTGTTGAATGACCCGAAATGACTCTTTATGTTTTGGTCTCACTGGAGCCATGTTTGATAGGCCACGCCCCCAGTGTGACCACGTCCATATTACAGAAACTTCCAATCTTAGACACTCCCATCGTAAGTCCTAACTTAAGATAGGACAGTCTAAGGTAGGAGTTTAGGGTTTAGTCCTGGGCTGCAGTGAGACCAACACACAAAGAGTAAAACTATGAAGTGAAGACAGAAAGATTCTGACCTTGTTGGACACAGAGCTGGAAGAAGAAGAGGAGGAACCACTTCTAGAGGCACGAGGACTCAGGAACCTGAAGAGAGAGAGAGAGAGAGAGGGAGGGAGGGAGAGAGAGAGAGAGAGAGAGAGAGAGGGAGGGAGGGAGGGAGAGGGAGGGAGGGAGGGAGAGGATGGGAGGGAGAGAGAGAGAGGGAAGGAGGGAGAGACAGAGAGAGGAGAGAGGGAGAGAGAGAGGGAGGAGAGAGGGAGAGAGAGGAGAGAGGGAGGGAGGGAGGGAGGGAGGAGAGAGGAGAGAGGGAGGGGGAGAGAGAGAGGGAGAGGGGAGGGAGGGAGAGAGGGAGAGAGGGAGAGAGGGAGAGAGAGGGAGAGGAGAGAGAGAGAGGAGGAGGGAGGGGGAGGGAGGGAGGAGGAGAGGAGAGAGAGAGGGAGAGAGAGAGGGAGAGGGAGAGAGGAGAAGAGGGAGAGGAGGAGAGGGAGAGGAGGGAGAGGAGAGAGGGGGAGAGAGGGAGGGAGGGGAGGGGAGAGAGGGAGGGAGGGAGGAGGGAGGGGGAGAGGGGAGGAGAGGGAGAGAGGAGGGGAGGGAGAGGAGGGGAGAGAGGGGAGAGGGAGGGAGGGAGGAGGGAGGAGAGAGGGAGGGAGGGAGAGAGAGAGAGGGAGAGAGAGAGGGAGGGAGGGAGGGAGAGAGGGAGAGAGAGAGGGAGAGGAGAGGGAGGGAGAGGGAGGGAGGGAGGAGGGAGGGAGAGAGGGAGGGAGGGAGGGAGGGAGGGAGGGAGAGGGGGAGAGAGAGGGAGGGAGGGAGGGAGGAGAGGGAGGAGAGAGGGAGAGGAGAGAGGAGGAGGAGAGAGAGGGAGAGAGAGAGAGAGAGGAGGAGAGAGGAGAGAGGGAGGGAGAGAGGAGGGAGAGAGAGAGGAGGAGAGGAGAGAGGGAGGGAGGGAGGAGAGAGGGAGGGAGGGAGAGAGGAGGAGAGGAGAGAGAAGAGGGAGGGAGAGAGAGGAGAGAGAGAGAGAGGGAGGGAGGGAGAGAGGGAGGGAGGGAGAGAGAGGGAGGGAGAGAGGGAGGGCGAGAGAGAGGGAGGGAGGGAGACAAGAGAGAGGGAGGGAGAGAGAGGGAGGGAGGAGAGAGAGAGAGAGGGAGGGAGGGAGAGAGAGGAAGGGAGAGAGAGAGGGAGAGAGACAGAGAGACAGAGAGTGATAGACAGAAACACAGACAGACATGGTTATTATCTGTCAGTTAACATCAGTCTGGTTCAGACAGACAGAGTGACTCTTGAACCTACTTGTCCATCTGTCCCACAACCTTCTTCTTCTGTGTTGGAGTCACAGGAACGACGACCGGAACATTCTACCAGAGAAGAAGAGAGAGAGAGAATACTGAAGATCTTTATATCAGAGGCTGTTCTGCAGCCTAAGTGTGTATACTATACTGTTAAAGTGTAACTGCACACTTACACTTGTGAATTAAATGACTATGTTGTTAAGGAACACATGAAAGCTGGTGTTAATGTTGACATGTTTTGTATTGTAAATTACTTTAGAGCTTTACTAAGACTGAGAAACAACTTTGACCTTTGGGTTCGAATCATGACCTAGTCTAACTTTTGGTCTGATAGAGGCCAGCCAATCAGAGGTGGATATATAAGGTCTATGGCTGTTAAAGGTTAGAGGGTCAGGCCAATCAGAGGTGGATATATAAGGTCTATGGCTGATAAAGGTTAGAGGGTCAGGCCAATCAGAGGTGGATATATAAGGTCTGTTAAAGGTTAGAGGGTTAGGCCAATCAGAGGTGGATATATAAGGTCTGTTAAAGGTTAGAGGGTTAGGCCAATCAGAGGTGGATATATAAGGTCTATGGCTGTTAGAGGTTAGAGGGTTAGGCCAATCAGAACCGGGCGCTGTGAAGCCGCGCTCCATTTCAAATACATTACGCTACTTCTGTTACACCTTTCCTGATCTTCTGCCCCCAGAACCGTAGTGGAGTAGCACAAGGGGTTATGTTACTAAAGTGATTCTGGGGGCGCCCATAGCTCAGTTGGTAGGGCGTCCCCCCCCAGGCCAAGGCCCGGGTCAGTTCTCTGCAAGTCCTCTCCTCTCTGCCCCATTTCAACTCCGTCTCCCCAATCTGTCTAATAAAGCAAAAATGCAAAAAAATAAATCTTAAAAATAAAAAAATAAAAAAATAAATAAAAAATAGGTTACAGGTTAGACTAGGGAAGGTTAGTTGTACTAAGCAGTTGTGTAGATAGCTCCCGGGCCAGCCTCTCTCTCCTCTGGGCTAAAGGGGCTAAAGGGGCTAAAGGGTCTATCTAGAGATGGTTTAGGGGTAAGGGATATTAAAGGGTTAGTTACCAGCTGTGTAGATAGCTCCGGGCCATTCTCTCGTCCTCCTCCCTCCTCTCTCTCTCTCTCTCTCTCTCTCTCTCTGTTAGGGCTAAAGGGGCTAAAGGGGCTAAAGGGGCTAAAGGGGCTAAAGGGGCTATGGGTCTATCTAGAGATGGTTTAGGGGTTAGGGATATTAAAGGGTTATTAAAGGGTTATTAAAGGGTTATTAAAGGGTTAGTTACCAGCTGTGTAGATAGCTCCCGGGCCAGCCCTCTCGTCCTCCTCCCTCCTCTCTCTCTCTCTGTTAGGGCTAAAGGGGCTAAAGGGGCTATCTAGAGATGGATATTAAAGGGTTAGTTACCAGCTGACTGCTGAGCTCCCGGGCCATCCTCTCATCCTCCTCCCTCCTCTCTCTCTCTCTCAGCAGATGTTCTTGTTCTTCAGCCAGAAGCTGCTGGATCAGTCGCTCAGACGCTCTCTGCTCCTCCTCGGCCAGGGCGCGCTTCTCCTCTGTTAGCTGAGAGATATACATATACATTAATATACTATACCAACCCTAACACATTACCCTATACCAACCCTAACCATACTGTACATCTAACCCTAACCTGTCTCCTCTGTTAGCTGTGATAACACATAGACCCTGTTATACCCATAGCCTTTACATTACCATCTAACCCTGTTATACCCATAGCCTTTATATACATTACCATCTAACCCTGTATTACCCATAGCCTTTACATTACCATCTAACCCTGTTATACCCATAGCCTTTATGTACACATTACCATCTAACCCTGTTATACCCATAGCCTTTATATACATTACCATTCAACCCTGTTATACCCATAGCCTTTATATACATTACCATCTAACCCTGTTATACCCATAGCCTTTACATTACCATTTAACCCTGTTATACCCATAGCCTTTATATCCATTACCATCTAACCCTGTTATACCCATAGCCTTTATATACATTACCATTTAACCCTGTTATACCCATAGCCTTTATATACATTACCATCTAACCCTGTTATACCCATAGCCTTTACATTACCATCTAACCCTGTTATACCCATAGCCTTTATATACATTACCATCTAACCCTGTTATACCCATAGCCTTTACATTACCATCTAACCCTGTTATACCCATAGCCTTTACATTACCATCTAACCCTGTTATACCCATAGCCTTTATATACATTACCATCTAACCCTGTTATACCCATAGCCTTTACATTACCATCTAACCCTGTTATACCCATAGCCTTTACGTACACATTACCATCTAACCCTGTTATACCCATAGCCTTTATATACATTACCATCTAACCCTGTTATACCCATAGCCTTTATGTACACATTACCATCTAACCCTGTTATACCCATAGCCTTTACATTACCATCTAACCCTGTTATACCCATAGCCTTTACGTACACATTACCATCTAACCCTGTTATACCCATAGCCTTTATATACATTACCATCTAACCCTGTTATACCCATAGCCTTTATGTACACATTACCATCTAACCCTGTTATACCCATAGCCTTTACATTACCATCTAACCCTGTTATACCCATAGCCTTTATGTACACATTACCATCTAACCCTGTTATACCCATAGCCTTTATGTACACATTACCATCTAACCCTGTTATACCCATAGCCTTTACGTTACCATCTAACCCTGTTATACCATAGCCTTTATATACATTACCATCTAACCCTTCCCTTCTCCTTAGATAAGATAAACACACAGACCCAATAACATACTGTACATCTAACCCTAACCATAACCCTAACACATTACCCTATACCAACCCATACTGTACATCTAACCCTAACCATAACCCTAACACATTACCCTATACCAACCCATACTGTACATCTAACCCTAACCATAACCCTAACACATTACCCTATACCAACCCATACTGTACATCTAACCCTAACCATAACCCTAACACATTACCCTATCCCAACCCATACTGTACATCTAACCCTAACCATAACCCTAACACATTACCCTACACCAACCCTAACACATTACCCTACACCAACCCATACTGTACATCTAACCATTAACATGAACACATTCCAGGGGCCTTCAGACCTCTCTGTTCCTCTGTTAACAGGATGTTAGACTGAGACTGATGAAGCATTGACTCACTTTGATGACCTGGTCCTCGTACTCCTGCCTCAGCTCTCCAGGCTCACTGACCCGCGGGCAAAACACTGACCTGCAGACGACAGACAGACAGACAGACAGGCAGACAGACAGACAGACAGACAGACAGACAGACAGACAGACAGACAGACAGACAGACAGGTTAAGTATAAAGTATGGTATGTATAGTGAAGCTGATTATGCTAATGTGTGTGTTTGTTACTGTGTGTATCTCTGTGTTTGTCTAATGCCTCGTTTCCACCGAGTAGAGCGGGTCAGGTCGGAGCGGTTCGGTCCGGGGTAGTTTGCCTTTCCATTTGCCAAAAGTTGGGTAGGGTCCGGAAATAAGCGCGCCTAACCGCTCTGAGCCGCTCCTATTTTCGGTACTCCTCCGTTGGGGTACCAGCCGTCTCTCGTGCATTTACCGGCGTGATACGCTCGCAACAGGTGGGGGGGGGGGGGGGGGGGGGGGGGGGGGTAGGTAAATAAAGAGACCGCTGGCTTGACCACAGTTGTTCCACAGCCCGATAGTTTGACCCATATTCTGGCGGCAACTATCGCAGTCCAGCCTAAACCCGCCCTACCAGTAAGGGTTAGGGTCTCTCTCTCCCTCTCTCTGTCTGTCTCTCTCTCCCTCCGTCTGTCTCTCCCTCCCTCTCTCTCTCTATCTCTCCCTCCCTCTCCCTCCCTGTCTCTCTCCTCCTCTCTCTTACCCCCTCTCTCTCCCTCCCTCTCTCCCTCCCTCCCTCCCTCCCTCTCCCTGTCTCTCTCCCTCCCTCCCTCTCTTACCCCCTGGCTCCTCAGTAGCCTCCTGTCCGGTGCGCTCCTCTCACACTGCGAGGGGAATATATCTCCCTCTCCCTCCCTCCCTCCCTCCCTCCCTCCCTCCCTCTCTCCCTCCCTCTCTCTCCCTCTCCCTCTCTCTCCCTCCCTCCCTCCCTCCCTCCCCTCCCTCCCTCTCCCCCTCTCCCCCCCCTCCCTCCCTCCCTACCTCCCTCTCTCCCCCTCTCCCTCTCCCTCCCTCTCCCTCTCCCTCCCCGTCTGTCTGTCTGTCTGTCTGTCTGTCTGTCTGTCTGTCTGTCTGTCTGTCTGTCTGTCTGTCTGTCTGTCTGTCTGTCTGTCTGTCTGTCTGTCTTACCCCCTGGCTCCTCAGTAGCCTCCTGTCCGGTGCGTCTCCTCTCACACTGCGAGGGGAAGTTGGCCTGTATTTGGCTCCAGAGCGGCTGGTTCACGAGCGTCTTGTTCCTCCCGTTGAGTCGCGCCCAGGTGGAAACTCGCTTCCTGCACAGCGGGCAGCAGAGAGTGGCCTTATCCACAGACTCCAGGAAGCACACCTGGAGAGAGAGAGAGAGACAGGTTAGAACAGCGAGAGACAGGTTAGAACAGAGAGACAGACAGGTTAGAACAGAGAGAGAGACAGACGGAGAGAGAGACAGGTTAGAACAGAGAGAGAGACAGGTTAGAACAGAGAGAGACAGGTTAGAACAGAGAGAGAGAGAGAGAGACAGGTTAGAACAGAGAGAGAGACAGGTTAGAACAGAGACAGACAGGTTAGAACAGAGAGAGAGACAGACGGAGAGAGAGACAGGTTAGAACAGAGAGAGAGACAGGTTAGAACAGAGAGAGACAGGTTAGAACAGAGAGAGAGAGACAGGTTAGAACAGAGAGAGAGACAGGTTAGAACAGAGAGAGAGACAGGTTAGAACAGAGAGAGAGACAGACGGAGAGAGAGACAGGTTAGAACAGAGAGAGAGAGACAGGTTAGAACAGAGAGAGAGAGACAGAGAGAGAGAGAGACAGGTTAGAACAGAGAGAGAGACAGGTTAGAACAGAGAGAGAGACAGACAGAGAGAGAGAGAGAGAGACAGGTTAGAACAGAGAGAGAGACAGGTTTAGAACAGACAGGCAAACAGACAGAGAGAGAGAGAGACAGGTTAGAACAGAGAGAGAGACAGACAGTGAGTGGCAACAGAGAGTGGCCTTATCCACAGACTCCAGGAAGCACACCTGGAGAGAGAGAGAGACAGGTTAGAACAGAGAGAGAGACAGACAGAGAGAGAGACAGGTTAGTACAGAGAGAGACAGACAGTGTGTTACCTTGCAGAAGGTGTGTGTGTGTACCTTGCAGAAGGTGTGTGTGTGTACCTTGCAGAAGGTGTGTGTGTGTGTGTGTGTGTGTGTACCTTGCAGAAGGTGTGTGTGTGTACCTTGCAGAAGGTGTGTGTGTTGTGTGTGTACCTTGCAGAAGGTGTGTGTGTACCTTGCAGAAGGTGTGTTGACATGGCAGAGTCACTGGTTCCATGTAGATCTCCAGACAGACGGGACACAGACACTCATCCAGAGACAGAGCGGGCGCCATCTCCTCCTCCTGCACACACACACACACACACACACACACACACACACACACACACACACACACACACACACAGGGGGAGACACACACACACAGGGGGAGACACACACACACACACACACACACGCACACACACACACACACACAGGGGGAGACACACACACACACACACAGGGGGAGACACACACACACAGATTATGATTCAGGTAGTGACAGTTTGTAATGTAATGTCACTTTATTTATTTCGGGCGACTGTGTCTCAGGTGGTAGAGCGGGTCGGCTGATGATCGAAGGGTTGGAGGGCTCAGTGTGTTTTAGATTATGAGAGAGAGGGGGAGAGACAGAGAGAGGGAGAGAGACAGAGAGAGAGAGAGAGAGAGCTCAGGGTGTTTTAGATTATTGAGGGTTTTATAGAATAGTGACAGGCTGGTAACCATAGGAACCAGAGTAGAGATTTGAGTTTGATTGTTTTGGTCAGAATTCTGTCAGTTCTGATGAGCTGACGTCACTTTCACAGGATCCAACATTACACTAACCCTGTCTGTCAGCCTGTCTGTCTGTCTACTGGGATAACAGTCTGTCTGTCAGCCTGTCTGTCTCTCTACTGGGATAACAGCCTGTCTGTCTGTCTGTCTGTCTGTCTGTCTACTGGGATAACAGTCTGTCTGTCTCTCTACTGGGATAACAGCCTGTCTGTCTGCCTGCGTGTCTGTCTACGTGTCTGTCTGATTAACAACATGGTAAATAACCAGTTAGCTCTCAGTAGCTAGCGGTCTGTTTGGGGCTCGGGAAGTTTCACAGAGTTAAGAAGTTGTTTTAAAGAACACAAACTCACAAACCAAACTCACACCAGACCAATCTAACATGGCGGACGCTACTTTACAGGTTTCTAAGGACTTTGTTCAAACTAAAAGGTAAATGTTAAGCTGTTAAGAACGTGTGGTATCCTAGTGATGATGCCAGCGTTGTGCTAACCGCTAGCTCCCAGGCTAGTTACCAACTCACAGACTTTAACTCAATAACTAACGCAAACCTTCACTAACACCGCTGTTCATTCACTGTGTTACCTTAATATAAGCTCACCTGGCGTCTCGATGCTACAGCCAGCTAGCAGCGATAAGGTAAAGGCAGACGGCTAGCGGTCCGATGCTCCAGTCAAACCCGCTCATATCGAAACAACTTCTGCTGCCTCTGCGCATGCGCGTCACTGTATCACCGGCGCGGAGACGCGGTAAAAAGGGACGGACGCTGATCCTTCAAAGTAAAAGCTGCAACGAAATCTTGATTGATCTAAAGTGTTAAAAGGAGATAGTGTTATAGTATTTATTCTATTGTATAATTCACCAGGAACAATGCTTTAGATCAGGGGTCTCCAAACTTTTTTCACTGAGGGCCACATACAAAAAAATCTACGAAGGGCCGGGCCACTTTGCAAAAATAACACAATTATCAGAACATGTAGCTGCTCTGATGTTTAGTTTCATAGTGTCTTCGTAAATTGTAATCCTTCTTCACGGCAACACTTTACTTGCACATTAAACAGATACATTCCCCCTCTTGTTTATATGCCAATGATACACCCAGTGTTTTCTGCCTTTGCGTCCAATGTCCAGCTGGGTGAAAATAGTATCCAGCCGAGATCCCGACCCTCCAAGGGCGGTCCGGGGGTATGCCCCTCCGGGAGATTTTTTTAAGTTTTTAAAGTGAAATGCATGAATCTGGTGCACTTTGACAGGGAAATTAAGAGGCTAAATCTGAAGAATTTTGTAAAAAAAAATGGAGACACTGGGTCAGATGAATTAGAAGCTATTGGAGAAGGACACATGGATTTTCCATAATAATATTAATTTAAAATAAAATATTATGCAGGGTCCTCTGGGATGGGCTTGGTGCTCTTTTTCTTTTATGGGACATATTTCTCTGTAATATAAAGAGTGCCTTTAAATTATTTAAAAATCAAAAAGGGCCATATTACATTATATTTTTAAAATTGGGCGCGGCCAATAAAAAGCGGGCCGCAGTTGGCCCGCGGGCCGTAATTTGGACACCCCTGCTTTAGATTATCTATTTGTTCCACAATATGTTTATTTTATTTTTGTTTATTTCTACAAAAAAAATTAAACAAATAAGTACAATAAAATATATATAATTATTAATAAAAAAATAAATAAGAATAAAAATATAAAAAATATGCATATATCCATCATTTTTCCAGGAATATTCCTATTGAAATGTAAAATGGGAGTCCTGGCCAAGAGTCTAGCATAAAAACATAAACGTTTCACATTTAAAATAAAATACACAAAGACACAAATCACAGTTTTCCCTGAAATGTTGGGGATCCTGTTTTAAACCCTCTTATTACTATATAAAAATATAAAAACAAAACAAAGGCAAATGTATCCCTTGTTCTCATCGTCATGATAGCCATGTATTGCTCCCCCCCCCCAACCCTCTTGCCCTTAAAGGAATACTTCACCCATACGGAACCAGCGTTCTATCATTATAAAATCTCTATTATAATATAATGAATGAGGTTTTTCTTCCCTCAGTCTTCCCTTGGCCCAGCTGTCCTGTTAATCCTAACCCTTACTGTGATGTCACAAGAAGGAAACTGTAGGGTTAGACAGTGAGACCATAAAACACTCTTTCTGCCTTTTCTCAGGCTAGGATGATCAGATTTCAATTTTTTTTGCACATTTATACTAAATAGGATCTCAGAGTTCAATACACCTTCATATTCCAACCGGTGAAGTAGGCCTAACCCTAATAGGTCAGTCTTTCCAGTCCAATAAAGCTTTGGATTATTTTACAAAAAAACTCTGGAACACATTAAAAACCTGAGAGAGGGAGAGAGAGAGAGAGAGAGAGAGGAGAGAGAGAGAGAGGAAGAGAGAGGAGGAGAGAGAGAGAGAGAGAGGGAGGGAGAGAGAGGAGGGAGGGGAGAGGAGAGGGAGAGGAGGAGGAGAGAGAGAGAGAGAGAGAGGGAGAGGAGAGAGAGAGAGGAGAGGAGAGAGAGAGAGAGAGAGAGAGAGAGAGAGAGGAAGAGAGGAGGGAGAGGAGAGAGAGAGAGAGAGAGGGAGAGAGAGAGAGAGAGGGAGGGAGGGAGAGGGAGGGAGTGAGGGAGAGAGAGGGAGAGGAGAGGGAGAGAGCAGAGTGAGAGAGAGAGAGAGAGAGAGAGAGAGAGAGAGGGAGGGAGGGAGGGGGAGAGAGAGAGGGAGAGAGAGAGAGAGAGAGAGAGGGAGAGAGAGAGAGGGAGAGGGAGAGAGACAGAGAGAGAGAGAGGGAGAGAGACAGAGAGAGAGGGAGGGAGAGAGAGGGAGGGAGAGAGAGAGACAGAGGGAGACAGCCAGAGAGACAGACAGAGAAAACCCTGGAATACATTTGTGTGGGTATTGTATGCGTCTACTTGTTCTGTTTTTTGTCCATATGTGTAAAATCGTAAAACCTCTAAAAAAAAAGTAAAAAAAATAAAATAAAAAAAAAGATGAACTGACTAGAGACGATAGAAACCAGGTTCATGGATTTATTTTCCCTTTAGCACGTCGTAGCGTAGCATGCTAGCTGGTTCACTGGTAGCACGTCGTAGCGTAGCATGCTAGCTGGTTCACTGGTAGCACGTCGTAGCGTAGCATGCTAGCTGGTTCACTGGTAGCACGTCGTAGCGTAGCATGCTAGCTGGTTCACTGATAGCACGTCGTAGCGTAGCATGCTAGCTGGTTCACTGGTAGCACGTCGTAGCGTAGCATGCTAGCTGGTTCACTGGTAGCACGTCGTAGCGTAGCATGCTAGCTGGTTCACTGGTAGCACGTCGTAGCGTAGCATGCTAGCTGGTTCACTGGTAGCACGTCGTAGCGTAGCATGCTAGCTGGTTCACTGGTAGCACGTCGTAGCGTAGCATGCTAGCTGGTTCACTGGTAGCACGTCGTAGCGTAGCATGCTAGCTCGTTCACTGGTAGCACGTTGTAGCTTCTGTAAAAACTCAAAGGCTGTGTTCGGAAAGCCATACTAACGTCCTACTCATACTCATCTTGACTTCAATTTGAGTATGTGACGGCTGGGTATGCGAGTTTGGGTACGCTGAGAAATTTCCGAATGAGTACTAACTTCCAGGAAGATTTTGTGTATGGATCGATTGGATACTTCTCATACTCAACCGCCCCACAATGCATCGCGTCTTTTCAAACGACAAGGAAGGTTTTTTTTTAAATTCTTTATTTACAATTCTGCATTTCCTGCACAACACGGGACTGTATGTAAAAATGTAGTTCTATATCTAACCTGTGGAGGGCGGCAATACGCTAAACAGTGTCTAAACGGCCGGAATCTTATAAGAAGAAGAAGAAATTCTTTATTGCTTGAGTATACTTCAACTGAAAACGTTTCGACGCGCCTCGCATACACAATCGATCTTTGAGTAGACAGTATGCAGTATATAGATGGTGAGTATGTAGGAGGGAGGACGCTAGTATGGCTTTCAGAACACAGCCAAACACTTGAACATGAGAGAAACGTCTTTTCATGAAAAACTAAGAAGAAGAAATGAACCAATGTCTTGATGCTAAGCTAAGCTAACGGCCAAAATGTCTGGCAACCAAAATGATTGAAAACACTGAATCATTTCTACAGAACAATTGATGCAACAAACAAAGTTGAGATCGGATACAAACTGACGAGGCTTTTTATATAAATGCAGCAACAAGTCGCAGTGAGACACAGTCCAACCCTAACCCCTAGGCTAAGCTAGCCTCCTGTCCAGGGAAGCTAGGCTAAGCTAGCCTCCTGTCCAGGGGAAGCTAACCTAACCCCCACAGTCCAAAGGATCTGAGAACGAGGAGAAGACTCACATTCGACCGAGTGTTTTCATTTGGGAGCATCACTAGTAACCCTGTGCTAAGCTAAGCTAGCTGCCAGGTAACCAGCCCCTGTGCTAGGCTAAGCTAGCCTCCTGTCCAGGGGAAGCTAGGCTAAGCTAGCCTCCTGTTCGGTCCAGGGGAAGCTAGGCTAAGCTAGGCTAAGCTAGCCTCCTGCTCAGTCCAGGGGAAGCTAGGCTAAGCTAGCCTCCTGCTCGGTCCAGGGGAAGCTAGGCTAAGCTAGGCTAGGCTAAGCTAGCCTCCTGTCCAGGGGAAGCTAGGCTAAGCTAGGCTAGGCTAAGCTAAGCTAGCCTCCTGCTCGGCCCAGGGGAAGGAGCCTGTCTGCCCCTCCTCAGCCCCACAGCGGTGCTTCTTGAGCTGCCTGGAGTCGGAGAAGCCCTGGGCGCAGAGCGGGCAGCTGTGCAGCTTCACGCCCGTGTGGATCTGCATGTGGCTCTTCAGCTGGTTGCTCTGCCTGAAGCGGCGCTGGCAGACGGGGCAGTGGTGCGGCTTCTCCCCGGTGTGCACCAGCCGATGGCGGTGGAAGTTCTGCGGCGTCCTGAAGGCCTTTCCACAGACCTCGCAGCGGTGCGGCTTCACGCCGCTGTGCAGCAGCGCGTGCTGCTTCAGCTGCGACGGCAGCATGAAGGCTTTGTGGCACACGGCGCAGACGTGCGGCCGCTCCCCGGTGTGCGTGCGCGCGTGGTACAGGTACAGGTGGCGCAGGTGGAAGGCCTTCCCACACACCTCGCAGGTGAACTCCTTGTGCGGCGCGTGGCTCTTCTCGTGAGTCCGTAGGGTGGACACGCTGCTGAAGCCTTTCAGACACAGTTTACAGGTGTGAGGTTTGACCCCCCCGCGCGCCGCCGGCCCCCAGCGCTAGCTTTAGCCTCGTGCACTAGCCGCTGGTGCTTCTGCAGCTGGCAGTTATAGAAGAAGGTCTTCCCACAGCGGTCGCACATGAAGGGCTTCTCCACGCCGTGCACCAGCATGTGGGTCTTCAGGGCCCACGTCCCACTGAAGCCCTCCCCACACTGCTCACACCTAGAGAGAGAGAGACAGGTTACTGTCTGTCTGTCTGTCTGTCTGTCTGTCTGTCTGTCTGTCTGTCTGTCTGTCCATCTATCTATCTGTCTGTCTGTCTGTCTGTCTGTCTGTCTGTCTGTCTGTCCATCTATCTATCTATCTATCTATCTATCTAGTAACGTACCTGAAGGCCTTCTCCCCGTTGTGCAGCCTCAGGTGTCTCTGGTAGTTGTACTTGAGGCCGAAGCTGAGGCCACAGGTGAGGCAGCTGAACGGTTTCTCTCCTGAGTGGACCACGCCATGCTGCAGCAGACCCATCTTACTCTTAAAGGCTTTGTCACACTGAGGGCAGTGGAACGGCCTCTGGTCTGAGTGGGCCCTGAGAGAGAGAGACAGGGTTATTATCTGTCCGTCTGTCTATCTATCAGGGCAGTGAAACGGCCTCTGGTCTGAATGGTAAATGGACTTGTATAGCGCTTAAATCTCCGTTATTCACAGACTCAGAGCGCTTTACACATTGTTTTTTGTACACATTCACCCAGTCACACACACATTCATACACCGATAGCAGCAGCTACCACGCAGGGTAGGCTTTAGCACTACGGTGCTAAGCTAACTAAGCTAACTATCGGGAGCAATTTGGGGTTCAGTGTCTTGCCCAGGGACACTTCGACATGTGGCGGGGAGACGGGGGATCGAACCTCCGACCCTGCACACCAGAGGCGAACTCCCTACCCACTTCGCCACTGCTGCCCTGAGAGAGAGACAGGGTTATTATTATCTATCTGTCTGTCTGTTGGAGCTATTCATTTGTCCGATTTAATTATAAAACATTTATTTAGTTTTTTGACTTGATATAAAATAGTTTATTATTTTATGTTTATTTTCTCGTTTGCATTATAAGTTAAAGTTAATTTGAGTTTGTTTATGCTTTTGTTTTGCCATTAGCGGCCAGCTGTGGCGCACCAGGTGTCTATATATAGAGGTAGGTGGGAACAGGTGAGACAGGCACTGGGTAGGGTCATGGGTGAGACAGGCACTGGGTAGGGTCATGGGTGAGACAGACACTGGGTAGGGTCATGGGTGAGACAGACACTGGGTAGGGCCATGGGTGAGACAGGCACTGGGTAGGGCCATGGGTGAGACAGGCACTGGGTAGGGCCATGGGTGAGAGAGGCACTGGGTAGGGTCATGGGTGAGACAGACACTGGGTAGGGTCATGGGTGAGACAGGCACTGGGTAGGGTCATGGGTGAGACAGGCACTGGGTAGGGCCATGGGTGAGACAGGCACTGGGTAGGGTCATGGGTGAGACAGGCACTGGGTAGGGTGAGACAGGCACTGGGTAGGGTCATGGGTGAGACAGGCACTGGGTAGGGTCATGGGTGAGACAGGCACTGGGTAGGGTCATGGGTGAGACAGGCACTGGGTAGGGTCATGGGTGAGACAGGCACTGGTAGGGTCATGGGTGAGACAGGCACTGGGTAGGGTCATGGGTGAGACAGGCACTGGGTAGGGTCATGGGTGAGACAGGCACTGGGTAGGGCCATGGGTGAGACAGGCACTGGGTAGGGTCATGGTGAGACAGGCACTGGGTAGGGTCATGGGTGAGACAGGCACTGGGTAGGGTCATGGGTAAGACAGGCACTGGGTAGGGTCATGGGTGAGACAGACACTGGGTAGGGTGAGACAGGCACTGGGTAGGGTCATGGGTGAGACAGACACTGGGTAGGGTGAGACAGGCACTGGGTAGGGTCATGGGTGAGACAGGCACTGGGTAGGGTCATGGGTGAGACAGGCACTGGGTAGGGTCATGGGGGAGACAGGCACTGGGTAGGGTCATGGGTGAGACAGGCACTGGGTAGGGTCATGGGTGAGACAGACACTGGGTAGGGTCATGGGTGAGACAGGCACTGGGTAGGGTCATGGGTAAGACAGGCACTGGGTAGGGTCATGGGTGAGACAGGCACTGGGTGAGACAGGCACTGGGTAGGGTCATGGGTGAGACAGGCACTGGGTGAGACAGGCACTGGGTAGGGTCATGGGTGAGACAGGCACTGGGTAGGGTCATAGGTAAGACAGGCACTGGGTAGGGTCATGGGTGAGACAGGCACTGGGTAGGGTCATGGGTGAGACAGGCACTGGTAGGGTCATGGGTGAGACAGGCACTGGGTAGGGTCATGGGTGAGACAGGCACTGGGTAGGGTCATGGGTAAGACAGGCACTGGGTAGGGTAAGACAGGCACTGGGTAGGGTCATGGGTAAGACAGGCACTGGGTAGGGTAAGACAGGCACTGGGTAGGGTCATGGGTGAGACAGGCACTGGGTAGGGTCATGGTTTTTTACCAGCTGTACGAGAGAGACAAAGGAGATGAAGCGGCCAGTTCCACGCTGTTGTACATGTGCTTTGTTTGCTTGTAAAGATCTGAAAATAAACCTTCAAAACGCAAATTCCCGACTGGACAGTGGACTCTTTCCCCTGCGTAAGATTCGTCCCCCTGGTGCCTCAGTGGCTATCTATCCATCTATCTATCTATCTATCTATCTATCCATCCATCCATCCATCCATCTATCTATCTATCTATCTATCTATCTATACATACACCATTTACAGGAAGTGAATGTTTTCATTTGAATTTGATACAGTTGTTGGTGTCTTATAATCCCGAAGGGGATGGGTCCTTGTTTGGACATGACACAATAATAAAAATTTATGAATTAATTAATTAATTCACCCCCCCCCAACCTCTGACGGCAGGTGGCACGACCCCCCACAGACCTCTTGTGGACGCGCAGGTTGCTGGCCTGCTAAGCGCATGGGGACCACCCGCAGCGTAGGCTCAGACTCGGTGTGGACGCTGGGTCTGAGACTCTGGTCCTGCTGAAGGCTTGGGTGCACACAGTCAGGGCATGAAGGGCTTACTGGAGGACAGACGGCAGCAGTGCAGACAGAGGGGTTGGACGACAGACAGGGGGGGTTAGGACAGACGTCAGGACAGAGGGTTAGGCAGTACAGGCATGAGAGACAGCATGTTTTACCACACAGCTCACACATGAAGGGCTTCACCTGACAGACAGACAGGCAGAGAGACAG
>CM047508.1:2251337-2252359 GCA_026122265.1 Ammodytes dubius | reverse complement strand
AAAGTGAAGGGGGGAAGAAAGAAGGACAGACGGGCAGACAGAAGACAGACAGACGACAGGACAAGACAGGCAGACAAGGAGAGGAGACAGAAAAAGAGAGGAGGAGAGACAGCAGACAGACAACAGACAGACAGCGGACAGAGGAGAGGGAGAGGAGAGAGAGGGAGACGGGCAGGCAGACGGCGCAGGAAGTTGGCAAAGACGCAGACGACACAGACGGAGAGAGAGAGGAGAAAAGAGAGAAAACGACACAAAAACGGGAAAGGAAATTTTCTTGTTTTCTAAATACATAAATTTTACGTTTTTATTTTTATGTTTGTTATTTGTCATTTTTTATTTCGTCCTCTTGTTTTTGGTGTCAGCATAATGTTTGCTTT
The DNA here is from genome assembly GCA_026122265.1 of Ammodytes dubius. Lineage (NCBI taxonomy): Eukaryota > Metazoa > Chordata > Actinopteri > Uranoscopiformes > Ammodytidae > Ammodytes > Ammodytes dubius. Next base: position 2,251,982 of record CM047508.1, on the reverse strand, counting down.
AAAAAATTTACACACACACACCACACACCACACACAAACACACACACACACACACACACACACACACACACACACACACACACACACAACACACACACACACACCACACACACCACACACACACACACACACACACCACACACACACACACACACCACACACACACACACACACACACACTCACACACCACACACACACACACACAACACACAGCTCTGTATGAACCCTTTGACTGTAACACCGGTGTTACCCTCTCAGTGGTCCTGTTCTCACCTGTGTCGCCCGGATGACTCATTCCTGCTCCGTCTTCTTCTCTGTTTCCTGGAACTTTATTTTTAAAGCAGAACTTAACCCAATAATAAAGCTAATTCACCCATAATAAAGCTAATTCACCCAATAATAAAGCTATTTCACCCAATAATAAAGCTAATTCACCCAATAATAAAGCTAATTCACCCAATAATAAAGCTAATTCACCCATATAATAAGCTAATTAACCCAATAATAAAGCTAGTTAACCCAATAATAAAGCTAATTAACCCAATAATAAAGCTAGTTAACCCAATAAATCAGGAAAGAAAATAATGACTTCACTGTTTAGCTTTTAATATGAAAACAGGATCTATTATTTTCTTAATAATTTT
>CM047508.1:2233837-2236337 GCA_026122265.1 Ammodytes dubius | reverse complement strand
GTCTGTCTGTCTGTCTGTCTGTCCCTCTGTCTGTCTGTCTCTCTCTCTCTCTCTCTCTCTCTCCCTCTGTCTGTCTGTCTGTCTGTCTGTCCCTCTGTCTGTCTGTCTCTCTCTCTCTCTCTCTCTCTCTCTCTCTCTCTCCCTCTGTCTCTCTCTCTCTATATAAGTGTATTTACCGTCCAGCAGTTCGTATATCAGCACGAAGTTGTTCTTGACGTTTTCTTCGCTGATCTTGCCGAAGTAGGCCGCCATGACGTCACACATCTTGTAGAGGAACTCGAACACCATCGTAGCGTTTACGTTCTGCTTCGTAGCCGCCGCCAGCCAGATGTTTGACCTCTTCACGTGGAAGAAAGACGTCCCGCGCGATGTTAGTGACCGGAGATCTGACCTGCTGCCGCGCATGGATGACGTTAACACGAAACGCATCCACCGCGTTACGCCTGAGAGGGATGGAGGGAGGGAGGGAGGGAGGGAGGGAGGGGGGAAGGGAGAGGGAGAGGGAGAGGGGAGAGGGAGAGAGGGAGAGAGAGGGAGGGAGAGGGGAGGGAAGGAGAGAGAGGGAGGGGAGAGGGAGGAGAGGGAGAGAGAGGGAGGGAGAGGAGGGAAGGGAGAGAGGGGGGAAGGGAGGGAGAGAGAAGGAGGGAGGGGAGGGAGAGGGAGAGGGAGAGGGAGAGGGAGAGGAGGGAGGGAGAGGAGGAGGGGGGGAGAGAGAGGGAGAGAGAGGGAGGGAGAGGGGAGAAAGAGAGGGAGGGAGAGGAAGGGGTGAGGGGAGGGGGAAGGGAGAGGGAGGGAGAGGGAGGGAGGGGAGAGAGGGGAAGGAGAGGGAGGGAAGGGGGGAGAGACAAGAGAGAGACAGACATACACAGTGAGAAGATAGATGGAGAGAGACAGAGGGAGAGGGGGAGGGAGAGAGAGAGAGACAGAGAAATAGAGAATAATATGAACAGACAGACACGTGAATGCCTGCCCCTCTGCTCTGCTCCCCTCTCCCTCTCCCTCTCCCTCTCCTCTCCCTCTCCCTCTCTCCCTCCCTCTCTCCCTCTCTCTGCTCCCCCCCTCACACACAGACATACACACACTCCTTCATGTAGCTGGCACACACAATGCAAACAACTTAATTTCTCAAAGGTGTAGTCAGTCAAATTACTTTGTAAATATCAGTGAATATCTCCTCATGATCTGCTACCTGTCTGTACTGTGTTTGCGTTGGGGGGGGGGGGGGGGGGGGGGGTGGGGGGGGATCCAGTGTTAATACACAGCCTAGGCTCTGTGAACTGGGTTAATACACGCCTAGGCTCTGTGAACTGGGTTAATACACAAACCTAGGCTCTGTAAACAGGGTTAATACACAGCCTAGGCTCTGTGAACTGGGTTAATACACAGCCTAGGCTCTGTGAACTGGGTTAATACACAGCCTAGGCTCTGTAAACAGGGTTAATACACAGCCCAGGCTCTGTAAACAGTGTTAATACACAGCCTAGGCTCTGTAAACAGGGTTAATACACAGCCTAGGCTCTGTAAACAGGGTTAATACACAGCCTAGGCTCTGTAAACAGGGTTAATACACAGCCTAGGCTCTGTAAACAGGGTTAATACACAGCCTAGGCTCTGTAAACAGGGTTAATACACAGCCTAGGCTTTGTAAACAGGGTTAATACACAGCCTAGGCTCTGTAAACATGGTTAATACACAGCCTAGGCTCTGTAAACAGGGTTAATACACAGCCTAGGCTCTGTAAACAGGGTTAATACACAGCCTAGGCTCTGTAAACAGGGTTAATACACAGCCTAGGCTCTGTAAACAGGGTTAATACACAGCCCAGGCTCTGTGAACTGGGTTAATACACAGCCTAGCTCTGTAAACAGGGTTAATACACAGCCTAGGCTCTGTGAACTGGGTTAATACACAGCCTAGGCTCTGTGAACTGGGTTAATACACAGCCTAGGCTCTGTAAACAGGGTTAATACACAGCCCAGGCTCTGTAAACAGTGTTAATACACAGCCCAGGCTCTGTAAAACAGGGTTAATAACACAGCCTAGGCTCTTGTAAACAGGGTTAATACACAGCCTAGGCTCTGTAAACAGGGTTAATACACAGCCTAGGCTCTGTAAACAGGGTTAATACACAGCCTAGGCTTTGTAAACAGGGTTAATAACAGCCTAGGCTCTGTAAACATGGTTAATACACAGCCTAGGCTCTGTAAACAGGGTTAATACACAGCCTAGGCTCTGTAAACAGGGTTAATACACAGCCTAGGCTCTGTAAACAGGGTTAATACACAGCCTAGGCTCTGTAAAACAGGGTTAATACACAGCCTAGGCTCTGTGAACTGGTATGTAAACAAAGGGCCCATCGGCGCTAATTGATCCTGAGGAGATATTCACTGATTTTGACAAAAAGTGATTTAGACAACATGCGTTCTCCAAATCACTGACTGCACCTTTAAAAGGCACATACTAAAGCTTAACTCACTCTGCACTATCAATAAAGCATAAA
>CM047508.1:2206337-2218837 GCA_026122265.1 Ammodytes dubius | reverse complement strand
GTGTGTGTGTGTGTGTCTGTCTGTCTCAGTGTGTGTGTGTGTGTGTGTGTGTGTGTGTGTGTGTGTGTGTGTGTTCACCCTCTCCATCCGTTGTGCTTTGGGTTTGCGGTGTTTACGTCTCTGTCTCCGGATGAGTCGCGGTGACGAGCTGCTCCTCTCTGTTGATTGGCTGAACCTGGGTGACATCACACAATGATTGACAGGTCTGTGGTTACCAAGCAACAAGGCATCCATCAGCACACTCACTTTGGAGGATGAATACATTAAGATTAAAGGTGCAGTCAGTGATTCTGGAGAACGCTTGGTGTCTAAATCAGTGAATATCTCCTCATGATCCACTACCTGTCTGCACTGTGTGTGAGCTGGAAAAAAAATCAGGCCCCCCCCCCCACCATAGCTAGCAACATGCCAGTTTACAGAGCCTAGGCTGTGTATTTACACTGGATTTTTTTCAGCTCACACAGTACAGACAGGTAGTGGATCATGAGGAGATATTCACTGATTTAGACAAAAAATTATTTTGACAACGAGCGTTCTCCAGAATCACTGACTACACCTTTAGATAAAAATACTTATATAAATGTACAATCAATACTAAAACATCAAATGACAATATAGTAAATGAATAAGCTTTTTTACATTTACAAGAAATAGTGAAAATTTAAAAGACATAACACAAAAAATATTTAAAAAAAATCACACCAATTAATCTTCATTTCAGTGAGTAAAATACCTTTGAAAATGTAATAATAAAAATCCAAACTGTGCAGAAAAATCTAATTTAAAAAAATCTTTTAAAGGCCTACTTCACCAGTTGGAATATGAAGGTGTATTGAACTCGGAGATCCTATGTAGTATAAATGTGCAAAAAAAAATTAAGTCAGATCATCCTAGCCTGAGAAAAGGCAGAAAAAGTGTTTTATGGTCTCACTATCTAACCCTACAGTTTCCTTCTTGTGACATCACAGTAAGAGTTAGGATTAACAGGACAGCTGGGCCAAGGGAAGACTGAGGGAAGAAAAACCTCATTCATTATATTATAATAGTGATTTTATAATGATAGAACACCGGTTCCGTTTGGGTGAAGTATTCCTTTAAAGTCCAGAATCCTGAGAAATCCCAAAATATGTCAAAAAATCCCAAAAAATATGTTAAAAAATGTCAAAAAATAAAACATATATAAAAATAAAAGTAAATCCGTCCGATAGCAGCTGAATGCAGCAGAGAGAGAGAGAGCGACTGTGGAACACTTTATCTCGGCCCTGGGATCAGCGGGGAATCTTTTATCAGAGGGACAATACAGCGTGAGTCACATGACCTCAGGAGCCAATCAGAGAGCTCGGTTCAGACCGGGTTTACTGGAGCAGAAGAAGAAGAAGAAGAAATAACCCCGAGGGCAGGTAGTAAAGAAAGCGTGTGTGTGTGTGTGTGTGTGTGTGTGTGTGTCTCTCTCTCTTTCTCTCCCTCTCTGTGTGTGTGTGTGTGTGTGTCTCTCTCTCTTTCTCTCCCTCTGTGTGTGTGTGTGTGTGTGTGTGTGTGTCTCTCTCTCTTTCTCTCCCTCTCTGTGTGTGTGTGTGTGTGTGTCTCTCTCTTTCTCTCCCTCTGTGTGTGTGTGTGTGTGTGTCTGTCTGTCTGTCTGTCTGTCATAGCGCTTTATCTCCGTTATTCACAGACCCAAAGCGCTTTACATTGTTTTGTACACATTCACCCAGTCACACACACATTCATACACCGATAGCAGCAGCTACCACGCAGGGTAGGCTTAGCACTAGGGTGCTAAGTTAACTAAGCTAACTACCGGGAGCAATTTGGGGTTCAGTGTCTTGCCCAGGGACACTTCGACATGTGGCGGGGAGACGGGGGATCGAACCTCCGACCCTGCACACCAGAGGCGAACTCCCTACCACTTCGCCACTGCCACTGTCTGTCTGTGTGTCTGTCTGTCTCTCTGTGTGTCTGTCTGTGTGTGTGTGTGTGTGTGTGTGTCTCTCTGTCTGTCTGTCTGTCTGTCTGTCTGTCTGTCTGTCTGTCGTACCTTCCTCCGGAGTCTTCCTCAGATGAGCAGAAACTGGTCGTTTCTAATTGGCTGCTGCGTTGTGTTGATGAGTCACTCTTAGGCTCCTCCCTTTCTGGTGGGCGTCGCCATTCTGAGGCGCTGCGGCCAATCACAGACAAGGACCATTGTTTTGTTATTTAAACAAAAATAAAATATTCAAATTCCTTTTTAAATCTTTTTTTTCAAATCCTTGTTTTTTTCACAACTTTAATTAAAAAAAATATTAATTTCTTTTTAATTTTTTTTTTAATTTGTTTACAAACTTTTTTTTATCAATTTTTTAACATGAACTTATTTTTTATCCAAATTCTTTAGAAATAATTTTTTTTTTAACTTTTTTTTTTCGATTTTTTTTAAAATTATTATTATTTTTTTTTTTAAAGACTTCTTTCTCACCTGTCTCTCTCTCTCCAGGTGTGACCGCTGACTGCTGCTGTCCATCCTTACTGATGACAGGAGCACTGCTTTATACACACACACACACACACACACACACACACACACACACACACACACACACACACACACACACACACACACACACACACACACACACACACACACACACACACACACACACACACACACACACACACACAGTTAATACCACGAGACACATCTGTACAAAGTTTGAAGTAAATCCCTCAAAGCGTTCTCCCCCTCTTTCTTTTTTCTATTCTACATACTACATACTACATACTACATACTACATACAACATACTACATCTGACCATAAAAAGAATCTAGTTAGGATGCAGTTTCCGCTGCGCACTGGATTGTGGGTCAGAATCGCCCAAATACGATGCTGATTTCAACACTAACAATCTTGGCCGGATGTAGTAGGACATCCGGGTACTTCTAACCATCCTAAATCTGGCCACAAGAATCGGGACATCCTAAATCTTTTTTCTACCATACTAAATAGTAGAAAGTATGGAGACTGGAACGCAGGGATTGCCATCAAAAAACAGAGGTGTGTATTGTATTGTGAGCCAGGTACTGACATGAATGCAAGTAAAGGCCAGGACACACCAGTCCGACTTGTTTCTACTTGTTCCGACTACGCAAAAAATGGAGTCGGCCGTTTCAGGAAGCTCCAGGCTTCCCGTCGCGGCCAGAGAACACACCAAACTGACTGCTGACTTTCCGTACGCTCTGTTGCTTGCGCGGGACGTAATGTCTCCATAACAGCAGGCGGCGCTAATCTGTATTGTGGCCCGAAAAAATACGAAAGCCGGAAATGATGGGACAGCTCTCTAGAGCATAAACATAGATAGAAATACGTATTTATATTTATGGACCATAAGAGCACAATTTTTAGCAGAGAGTGTCGAGCATGGTGTCGAGCAGTCAACAAGGGTTGATGCATGTGAGTACTCGCTGAACGAAACGAACAAACACATTAAAACGATGGCTAGCTGTTGTTAGCTGTTTGTGCTACCCGCCTCACTTCCGGGCTTCACTGATTCGCTAGCCTTCCACCAATGAAATTGCTCCAAATGAAAGACGGTCGGCCGCCGATTGAACATGTGTGTGTGTGTGTGTGTGTGTGTGTGTGAGCCTGTGTGTGTGTGTGTGTGTGTGTGTGTGTGTGTGTGTGTGTGTGTGTGTGTGTGTGTGTGTGTGTGTGTGTGTGTGTGTGTGTGTGTGTGTGTGTGTGTGTTGTGAGACAGGTACTGACATGAACGACGTGGGTCTGGATTCTCCAATCACATCGGTGCGTTCCACAGCAGGGGGCGTGGCTAAAGCCGGGGGCGTGGCTAAAGCCGGGGGCGGGGCATAGCTGGAAGGCGAGGTCACCGATTGGATGTCTGAGCCTCTGAAATCTGACTGACAGGCGTCTGAAGAGACAAGCTGCAAGGGAGGAGAGACAGCTGTATGAGAGAGAGAGGGAGGGCGTGTGTGTGTGTGTGTTGTGGGTGTGTGTGTGTGTGTGTGTGTGTGTGTCTGTGTGTGTGAGGGGAGAGAGAGAGAGAGAGAGAGAGTGTGTGTGTGTGTGTGTCTCAGTGTGTGTGTGTGGTGAGAGGGAGAGAGAGAGGGAGGAGAGAGAGAGAGAGAGAGAGTGTGTGGGTGTGAGGAGAGAGAGTGTAGGTTGAGGTGAGAGTTGTGTGTGTGTGTGGTGTGTGTGGTGTGCTCAGTGTGTGTGTGTGAGCCATGTGTGTGTGTGTGTCTCAGAGTGTTGTGTGAGCGTGTGTGTATTCAGGGGTAGTGTGTTTCTCAGACTCGTCGTTGACAGCAAGGACTCGCGTTGGGCAGTTGTGTCATCACTGATCTCTTCTTTCACCGTCCTGTGAACACACACACACACACACACACACACACACACACACACACACACACACACACACACACACACACACACACACACACACACACACACACACACACACACACACACACACACACACACACACACACACACAAACACACACACACACACACACACACACACACACAGGGTTATTTTTCCATTTACCTTTACTGGCACCAAAGTATCATGGTTTTCGTTTTGCTACATTTACAGGTTCGTACAGGTCTCTCTCTCTCTCTCTCTCTCTCTCTCTCTCTCTCTCTCTCTCTCTCTCTCTCTCTCTCTCTCTCTCTCTCTCTCTCTCTCTCTCTCTCTCTCTCTCTCTCTCTCTCTCTCTCTCTCTCTCTCTCTCTCTCTCTCTCTCTCTCTCTCTCTCTCTCTCTCTCTCTTCTCTCTCGATAGCAGCAGCAGCTACCACACAGGGTGCAAGCTAACTATCAGGAGACATTTAGGGTTCAGTGTCTTGCCCAGGGACACTTGGACATGTGGCGGGGAGACGGGGGATCCAACCACCGACCCTGTAACCCAGAGGCGACCTGCTTACCCACTTCGCCACTGCCCCCCCAACTTATGACTTGCTGTGCCATTGAAACATGTTCTTATCACGGAGAGAGGAACACATTCAACTTCAACCAACACGATCTTTATCTGGTGAACAAATACACAGAGAGTGGGGGGGAGAGAGCGAGGGAGAGAGAGGAGAGAGAGAGAGAGGGAGAGAGAGAGAGGGAGAGAGAGGGAGAAACTGCTGCTGCTGTAGCTGGCACTGACTGATGGTAGCATATTCAGAGGTTGCGTTCCGAATCTCCTCCTATCTCTTTTCTCTATTCTACATACTACATCCGACGATAAAAAGAATCTAGTTAGGATGCAGTAGGCATACTATTGGGACATACTTTACTCTCTTATTTCATCATAACATTACTCCTTGATCTTGCCTCTTGCTTTTATATCCGTCTCATCCCCGTTTGTTTTCATATGGAGGCTTCATCGATGTGACGTCACTTCACGTGCGCACTGGATTGTGGGTCAGAATCTCCCAAATAGGATGCACTTTTCAACACTAACAATCTTGGCCGCATGAAGTAGACCATCCGGGTACTTCTAACCATCCTAAATCTGGCCACAAGAATCGGGACATCCTAAATCTTTTTTCTACCAGTATACTATATAGTAGAAAGTATGAGATTCGGAACCCAACCAGGGTCTGGCCACGATCAATAGACACAACTGATTTTACATCTGCAGCTTCAATGCATCCTCTGTCTGATTCTGGATCAGTTTCTGGTGAATTCAGTGATTCATGACATCATCAGCAGCCGAGGCTCATGGGAAATGTAGTATTACAGACAAACAGAGATGAGGCTGAAAACAGTGGAATGATCCTTTAACGTGACCCAGAAACACAGCCACTGTAATTATCATAAACCAGAGGCAATGTAATCAAGACTAATACACACACACACACGTAGGCACGCAGCACACACCAACACACACACACACACACACACACACACACACACACAACACACGTAGGCAAGCAGCACACACACACATACATGCAGGCAAGCAGCACACACACACACACTGTAGCTATCACACACACACACGTAGGCACGCAGCCACACACACACACCACGCATGCAGTGGCAGCACACAAACACACTACTGTAAACACACACACACACACACACACACACACACACACACACACACACACACACACACACACACACACACACACACACACACACACACACACACACACACACACACACACACACACACACACACTGTTTTCACTTTGATTTGCTATTCTGTTTGAATTTATTTATAAATCCTTCACGCTCAGTTTAACGCTGTGAGCTGTTTTTATAACCTTTATATAATCCCCCAACACACACACACACACACACACATGGACGCACGCACACACAGACACACACACACACAACACACGCTTACACACACACACAGATGCACAGACACACGGATGCACAGACACACACACACACACACACACACACACACACTGTAGCTATCACACACACACACACACACACACACACACACACTGTAGCTATCACACACACACACACACACACACACACACACACACACACGGACGCACGCACACACACACACACACACACACACACACACACACACACACACACACACACACACTAACATAGTTATATAACAGACTGTATCTGCTAAAACCAGAAGCTCTCTAATTTTCACTCTGATGAAATCTGGCTGCAATGTGTGTGTGTGTGTGTGTGTGTGTGTGTGTGTGTGTGTGTGTGTGTGTGTGTGTGTGTTGTGTGTGTGTGTGTGTGTGTGTGTGTGTGTGTGTGTGTGTGTGTGTGTGAGTGTGTTCATATGTTTGTGCGTACAAATGTTCATACAGGCGTGTCTGTGTGTGTTTGTGTTACTTTTTGTCTGATAGCAACAGTGCGAGTGTGTGTGTGTGTGATAGCTACAGTGTGTGTGTGTGTGTGTGTGATAGCTACAGTGTGTGTGTGTGTGTATGTCTCTGTGAGTGTATATGTGTGTGTGTGATAGCTACAGTGTGTGTGTGTGTGTGATAGCTACAGTGTGTGTGTGTGTGTGTGTGTGTGTGTGTGTGATAGCTACAGTGTGTGTGTGTGTGTGTGATAGCTACAGTGTGTGTGTATGTCTCTGTGAGTGTGTGTGTGATAGCTACAGTGTGTGTGTATGTCTCTGTGAGTGTGTGTGTGTGTGAGTATAGATCATTGACCCTCTTAAAGCGACAGTGCATCAGCTGTTGTGAAGGATTAAATGTATGTTTTGTTTAAGCAGCTTTCAGCCTCATTGTGGATCTGAGGAGAAACACAGATGATGTAATGTAGTGGGGGGGGGGAATGTAAACCTTCCATCTAAACAATGGCTGTGTTCAGAAAGCCATACTAACGTCCTACATCCTACATACTCAACATCTATATACTACATACTAAAAGCCCTACTAACGTCCTCCCTCCGACATACTCAACATGTATATACTACATACTAAAAGCCCTACTAACGTCCTCCCTCCTACATACTCAACATGTATAAACTACATACTAAAAGCCCTACTAACGTCCTCCCTCCTACATACTCAACATCTATATACTACATACTGTCTACTCAAAGATCGATTGTGTATGCGAGGTGCGTCGAAACGTTTTCAGTTGAAGTATACTCAAGCAATAAAGAATTTCTTCTTCTTCTTATAGGATTCCGGCCGTTTAGACGCTGTTTAGCGTATTGCCGCCCTCCACAGGTTAGATATAGAACTAGATTTTTACACACAGTCCTGTGTTGTGCAGGAAATGCAGAATTGTAAATAAAGAATTTAAAAAAAAAACCTTCCTTGTCGTTTGAAAAGACGCGATGCATTGTGGGGCGGTTGAGTATGAAAAGTATCCAATCGATCCATACCCAAAATCTTCCCGGAAGTTAGTACTCATCCGGGAATTTCTCGCATACACAAACTCGCATACCCAACCGTCACATACTCAAATTGAAGTCAAAATGAGTATGAGTAGGACGTTAGTATGGCTTTCCGAACACAGCCTTGATGTAATGTAGTGTGGGGGGGGGTGAAATGTGGGCGTGGTCTATTCAGAATGCCTCCAAACTAGTAAATATGTGCAGGAGCTGGGGATGACCATGGTAACCTGTTAACAGTTAAGAAAACCTGGACGTACAGCAGAAGGTATAAAATCCATGTGCCATCACTGAAGGCTTTACCTCATGTAGATGCACCGACAGAGTTGTTGTTATTACTCAGAATTCCTCATGGGGGCGACAGAAGCTACGCACTAGAGCTTTAATGATTAACACTTCTGAACCATATACTGCAGGGCTATTCAATAGCCGGCCCGCAAAGTAATATTTACTGGCTAACGACCGACCCCAATTAATTTTAATTTTTTTTAGTGGTGCACAATTAATGTACTAGCACGTGCGATGTGTGCTTTTCCATGGTCATAACTGCGCGAAAGGCCGCGATCTGCAGTAAATAAATGTGCACATGTGTCTCCAAGCGTTTCTCTATCAGCTGCTCTGTGTATGCAGCTTTGCGTGCGCGATTGTACCGCAGTGTAAGTGTATGGTTCATTATTTGTATTTAGTGTGTCTGCATAATATTGCACCAGTAGAACTTGTTTGTACAACATTTGTACCTTCACATAGCAAACAAATTTGCACAACTGTAAAGTCAGTGTCTGTAGTTTTTTTGTAAGCAGTTGTTTATTTCTGTACTGTGCATTGGCATCTTTGAGCAAAATACAGCCTCCCATGACCCTGGACAGTAACCCCTTGACTAAGACATTTTTGGGGGAAACACTGTAAGATGTTGCACTTAGAGTAGCCTACATTTATTTCTATGTTTTTTGATAAGCTGTTGCACTCTTAGTAAACCTAGGCCTACCTGTATTTTGATAAGCTGTTGCACTTAGAGTACATTTATTTCTATGTATTTTGATAAACTGTTGCACTTAGAGTACATTTATTTCTATGTATTTTGATAAGCTGTTGAAGAGTTAACCTATTGTGTTTTCCTGAACTGATAAGATTGTTAAACACTTAAACAACAGGCAGCCTATGTTAATCAAATAGGTATTATTTTTGATAAGCTGGTGAACTCTATTTGATAAAATAAAGACAATATATGCACTCCTATGTCGTTGTAGTGTTTTACAGTATATGTAGCTATTGATGTGATGCTCATCAATTTTAGGCATTTTTTTCTGGCCCCTCATTTTGGATCATTTCCACCAACCGGCCCCCATTCAAAACTAATTGAATAGCCCTGCTATACTGTATATATACAATGAAAAGTAATTGACGAGGTGTTACAGAGAGTGTGTGTGTGTGTGTGTGTGTGTGTGTGTGTGTGTGTGTGTGTGTGTGTGTGTGTGTGTGTGTTGTGTGTGTGTGTGTGTGTGTGTGTGTGTGTGTGTGTACTGACCCAAAGTCCTGGTCTTCGCTCTTGAAGAAGAACTTGAGGCTGTGTGTCGGTCTGTTCAGAACCTGTTTGAAGTCCGCCAGAGTGACGCGCTGCGCGGGCACGCCGATCCGGACCAGGTAAGGAGTGTCCTGCTCCGCCAGGTGGTAGATCACGCGCGTCCCCGGGTCCGCCATGCTGCACGGGCACGCGCACGGACACGGAGAGAGAGAGGCACACACACACACACACTCTCTCTCACTCACACACACACCCTCTCACACACACCCTCTCACACACACACACACACACACACACACACACACACACACACACACACACACACACACACACACACACACACACACACACGCCACCGACGAGAGATAGACAGTGGATTGATGGCGGGATGCTGTCCGTCCGTCTGCCTGTCTGTCTGTCTGTCTAAGCGCTACGCATTTTGAATCGGCTCTCTGTATGAAATGCGCTATATTAATAAACTTGCCTCGTCGCCTGTCTATCTGCCTGTCTGTCTGTCGGCCTGCCTGTCTGTCTGTCTGCCTGTCTGTCGGTCCAGATGTTCGGGTCCAGATATTCTGTGATGATGCTCGCAGCCTCCTCCGGAAATCACGCCGCCGTAAAACCCCTCCACAGTAAGACGCTCTCCCTCCGGTTCAGCCCTTCACAGTAAGAGCAGCCGGGATGCTGCAGGGAAACAAACCCCTCTGTCTGTCTGTCTGTGTGTGTGTGTGTGTGTGTGTGTGTGTGTGTGTGTGTGTGTGTCTGTCTGTCTGTGTGTGTGTGTGTGTGTGTGTGTGTGTGTCTGTGTGTGTGTGTGTGTGTGTGTGTGTGTGTGTGTGTGTGTGTGTGTGTGTGTCTGTGTGTGTGTGTGTGTGTGTGTGTGTGTGTGTGTGTCTGTGTGTGTGTGTCTGTCTGTCTGATTGTTTGATTTAAACCCGTTTACAAACAAATTATGATTCAAACACACACACACACAGTAATATTTTTACTTATTAATTTGATGATGTGCTTTGGCAATATTGTACAATAATGTAACTTTCATGCCAATAAAGCCAATTTGAATTTAATTGAATTGAGAGACACAGAGAGAGAGAGAGAGAGAGAGAGAGAGAGAGACACACACACACACACACACACACACAAAGTAACATAAAAGACAGAGAGAGAGAGACACACACACACAAAGTAACATAGAAGACAGAGAGAGAGAGAGACACACACACACACATTTATAACTGTTGTTTTCCTCCAAATGATCCTGAAAACAAATCAAACCAAATCTGTCGTTTTTATTTCAAAGTTTTTATTAATTTCAAACTTTATTACAAATTCTCTAGGAAGAGGCGTTCACTGACCGCTGGGAAAGAGGAGCTCCACACCAACCAACACCTTCGATCATAAATAACAAGATAAAACTAATATTAATACTAACCCACATCAGAACAGTCTTAACGGAGCCTGTGTGTCTGCGTCAGTAAACAAGGTGTTTATTGCTGGTGATCGAATAATTCAACAGTTCTTAAAAGGAACTATTTTTGAGAGCTAAATGTCTCTGAAAAAATGTAATTTCCCAGGTTCAGTGAAGGCAGCATTAAGGCCACGCAGGTGAAGTCAGCTGGTGTTTATATTGGCAATGTTTGGAGCCTCGAGTCAAACCCTGTGTTCCAGTCCCCATACTTTCTGCTATTTAGTACGGTAGAAAACAGATTTAGGATGTCCCGATTCTTGTGGCCAGATTTAGGATGGTTAGAAGTACCCGGATGTCCTACTTCATGCGGCCAAGATTGTTAGTGTTGAAAAGTGCATCCTATTTGGGCGATTCTGACCCACAATCCAGTGCGCACCGGAAGTGACGTCACATCAACAAAGCCTCCGTATGAAAACAACCAGCGATGAGACGGATATAAAAGCAAGAGGCAAGATCAAGGAGCCATGTTAGGATGAAATAAATAAGTAAAAGTATGTCCCAATAGTGTGCCTACTGCATCCTAACTAGATTATTTTAATGGTAAGATTTAGTATGTAGAATAGAGAAAAGAAAGAGGAGGAGATTTGGAACACAGGGAGAGTCTGTATAGAAAACCTTCTGGAGTTTAATCTTAATGTAAAATAAACGACGGGCAGTGAAGGCATCGTGGCAGTTTGTCTAACGGTTCAATTCTGTCTCAAAACTTAAAATCTAAAAACAAACTGAAATCACTACGGCAACGTCTTAATGCCACAAATACATCAGTACCACGCTATTGAAACGTATGTGATAATTTTATCAATTTAAAGGAGCTCCGAGGAACTTTCAGTGTGTGTTAATTCTAGCGCCCCCTTTGGACAAAAGCGGTAGTGTTTTTACCACGCCAGCTGTTGTTCCTGGGTGAGCGTATACCCATGACAAAGGCATTAAGAAAAACTATATAAAAAAAACAGCTTTCTTAGCACTGATGGTCTTGTTTGCTGTTACATGTAATTTATGATCATCAGAGGAAAAATTAGACTGTTTCAGAAATATTTAAAAGTTCCTCGTAGCGACTTTAAAGACATACATACTACTTGTTTAAACATGGTAATCTTTCATCACGTTAAACCTGCAGTGTGTAGAATTTTGGGTTTTATTTCCTAGCAGATTTTGTAGAAAATAATTATAACATCCATGAGTACGTTTAATTTAGTGCATAATAGCTGATTATTTTTTTAGAATTATGTATTTTTTTTCCTCAGAAAGGGTCTCATAAATGTCCATATTTCTGCATATTTTGGACCATGGCCTAGTGCCGCCATCTTCAAAGTGTCATAGTTGCAATGTGATCAGGTGCATTGTTTAGAATTTAGAATTGTTCTTGTCCTTGAAGGCCACTGTAGCTTCTGTTATTATTCTAAAGGGGTGGGGTTACCCAGGGAGCGTTGCATTCTAGAACTTCGTAGAACTTTCTTGATGATGTCATATTACACACTGCACCTTTAATAACACGATACTGATATATTTTAATATTTCCCTTGTGGCATCTATACATCACTTCACTAACGTTAATCATTTCCAAACTCACAAACAAAACAAACCTCGTCTAAGAAAAACTAAAAAACTCTAAAGTTCCATTTTCAAGTTATAAGTTATTGCACTTGAGCCTCTGAGGACCAATCAGAGGAGCCGATTCAGGGCGACG
>CM047508.1:2198837-2201337 GCA_026122265.1 Ammodytes dubius | reverse complement strand
AAGTTCTGTGAATAGCCTCTGTGTCTGTTGCCTGATGTGTACAGCTATCAGTTTTGCTTTATGAACCAAGTTAGCAGCGGTTAGCACAGCAGACTGGTGCTCTCAGCACCGGTTAGCACCAGCGCCAGCATATCCCCAGAGTAGAGAAGGCTGCTCTGGTCTAACCCTAACCCAGCATATCCCCAGAGTAGAGAAGGCTGCTCTGGTCTAACCCTAACCCAGCATATCCCCAGAGTAGAGAAGGCTGCTCTGGTCTAACCCTAACCCAGCATATCCCCAGAGTAGAGAAGGCTGCTCTGGTCTAACCCTAACCCAGCATATCCCCAGAGTAGAGAAGGCTGCTCTGGTCTAACCCTAACCCAGCATATCCCCAGAGTAGAGAAGGCTGCTCTGGTCTAACCCTAACCCAGCATATCCCCAGAGTAGAGAAGGCTGCTCTGGTCTAACCCTAACCCAGCATATCCCCAGAGTAGAGAAGGCTGCTCTGGTCTAACCCTAACCCAGCATATCCCCAGAGTAGAGAAGGCTGCTCTGGTCTAACCCTAACCCAGCATATCCCCAGAGTAGAGAAGGCTGCTCTGGTCTAACCCTAACCCAGCATATCCCCAGAGTAGAGAAGGCTGCTCTGGTCGGGTTAGGGCACAATATGACCCAATATGATCACGCGGCACGGAACCTGCGATTCACGCGGCCAACTGCCGCGCCGCGGAGTGCAGGGTGTTCGTACCTTTAGTACTAGTTAATTCACAGTATTATTCTTCCATGTTATTTAATATAACTACTATAAAATATTCCACCTTACCGTGTGTCGCTGAGGTCAGAGGTTGTTGCCATGGCGGTGGTGACATCATGCTTGCTGCCTGTCCATGCCTCACAGAGCTGAGTGACAGGTCGCGTCAGACTGTCTCCAGCTGACAGGTCAGGCTCATACAGAGGAGGACCGGGGGAGGACAGCCAGCGGGAGAACTCTAAGCCTACAGACAGACAGGCAGACAGACAGACAGGGAGGGAGGGAGGGAGGGGAGGGAGGGAGGGAGGGAGGGAGAGGAGGGAGGGAGGGAGGGAGGGAGGGAGGGAGGGAAGGAGGGAGGGAAGGAGGGAGGGAGACAGACAGGGAGGGAGGGAGGGAGGGAGGGAGGGAGGGAGAGAGACAGGGAGGGAGGGAGGGAGGGAGACAGACAGACAGACAGGGAGAGAGGGAGGGAGGGAGACAGGGAGGGAGGGAGGGATAGACAGGCAGGCAGAGAGACAGACAGGCAGGGAGGGAAACAGGGAGGGAGGGAGGGAGAGAGACAGGCAGGCAGGGAGGGAGGGAGGGAGACAGACAGACAGGGAGACAGGGAGACAGGGAGGGAGACAGGGAGGGAGGGAGGGAGGGAGGGAGGCAGACAGACAGGGAGGGAGGGAGACAGGGAGGGAGAGAGGGAGGGAGGGAGGGAGACAGACAGGGAGGGAGGGAGGGAGACAGGGAGGGAGGGAGGGAGACAGAGAGGGAGACAGGCAGGGAGGGAGAGAGGGAGACAGGCAGGGAGGGAGAGAGAGAGGGATGGAGGGAGGGAGACAGAGAGACAGGGAGAAACAGACAGACAGACAGACAGACAGTAATTAATTTTTTTTCGACTTTATTAATTTTTTCCGACTTTTCGATTATTTTAAACTTAAAAAAAAAAAAGTTTAACTTTAACTCCAGTTGATACAGAGGTATGTGTGTGTGTGTGTGTGTGTGTGTGTGTGTGTGTGTGTGTGTGTGTGTGTGTGTGTGTAGCCCTCTCTCTGACTGACCGTCTCTCTGGGCGACCGCAGCTTCCTGAAGCTCAGGGAAGAAATCCAGGAAGTGATCGATCAGATCCTGAGAAACTACAGAACGGAACTTGAACTGGGAAATGTAGTCCTGTAAAAACACACACAATATCTACAGTTAATTTATATCAATAACTCCAGATTACAATCATTATTTAACCTAGTGGTTCTCAATTATTTTCTGTCATGCCCCCCCTAGGGGACAGAAATGTTTTCGCACCCCCCTCCCCCCCTAAATTGAAATACTATTGAGAACCTGCTAATATTTATTTATCTGTACAAAACCACTGTATGAGTTTCTGGCACGAGCATTCTGCATACAATCACCTTATTATCAAATTAGATAACAAAAATTAGCTGAGATAACTTCTGCAGCAAAAACATTCAAATATCAGTTTATTAGCTCAATTTGTAACATTTAAACAAGACTGCTCAGTCTGTGTGAATCTCAGGACAGAGAAACAAGAGCAAATGATTCACTGAGGTTTGCATTTCATTCAAAACATTTTTAAACTGTAAACATAGTTAAGGTGGTGTTTTTTTATTATTATAGGCCAATAGGCCTTCTGTGATGCGATAACCAATAATTCATTAATGTTATTATTAGTCTACTTGCTTGATTTATTTTTAAATAGCCTACAGAGACACTTGGAGAGACACGTGGACATTTATTTACTGCAAATCGCGGCATTTCGCGCAG
>CM047508.1:2171337-2191337 GCA_026122265.1 Ammodytes dubius | reverse complement strand
GAGAGACAGACAGGTTAGGGAGGGGTCCAGCCACCACACCTGGAGAGAGAGAGCAGGTTAGAGAGAGACAGGTTAGAGAGAGAGAGACAGGTTAGAGAGAGACAGGTTAGAGAGAGACAGGTTAGAGAGAGAGACAGGTTAGAGAGAGAGAGACAGACAGGTTAGAGAGAGACAGACAGGTTAGAGAGGGAGAGAGAGACAGGTTAGAGAGAGAGAGAGAGACAGGTTAGAGAGGGGTCCAGCCACCACACCTGGAGAGAGAGAGAGAGAGAGAGAGAGAGAGAGAGACAGGTTAGAGAGAGACAGGTTAGAGAGAGAGACAGGTTAGAGAGAGAGACAGGTTAGAGAGAGAGAGACAGGTTAGAGAGAGAGACAGGTAAGAGAGGGGTCCAGCCACCACACCTGGAGAGAGGGAGACAGGTTAGAGAGAGACAGGTTAGAGAGAGAGACAGGTTAGAGAGAGACAGGTTAGAGAGACAGACAGGTTAGAGAGAGACAGGTTAGAGAGAGAGACAGGTTAGAGAGAGAGACAGGTTAGAGAGACAGGTTAGAGAGAGAGAGACAGACAGACACACACACTGAGTGACCCAGAGTGAAGAGCAGAGGACGAGACTGACCACAGGTTAGAGAGGGGTCCAGCCACCACACCTGGAGAGAGAGACAGGTTAGAGAGAGACAGGTTAGAGAGAGACAGGTTAGAGACAGACAGGTTAGAGAGGGAGACAGGTTAGAGACAGACAGGTTAGAGAGGGAGACAGGTTAGAGACAGACAGGTTAGAGACAGACAGGTTAGAGAGAGAGAGAGAGACAGAGAGACAGACAGATATATCAATCAGATTCTCTCTCTTACCGCGGGTCAGACAGACAGACAGACATACAGACAGGTATATAAATCATTTTGTCTCTCTCTCTTACCGCGGGTCCGTCCGTGGTTGTGTATCGTACGGTGACCTGCAGCCTGGTGCCCGGTGTGAGTGGAGGCAGCGCGATGCACAGCGCCGACCCGTAGTCTGTGAACGGGTCCATGCGGTAGGTAAGGGACACAGCATGGCCCCCTCCCTCCCTCTCTCCCCCTCCCCTCTCCCCCTCTCCCGCTGGGGTCTTACAGTCGATAGCGTGGATGAGAACCGATGGGTGTGAGTCCAGGACGAGTGTCTGTGTGCCCGGCTGCAAGAGAACAATGTCCAGCACACACCAACCGCTCAGCTCCTTCCACGCGAAGTTTATGCGCAGATCCAGGTGGAAATGTTTCAGGGCGAAGCAGCGGAAGTTAGAAGCAGAAGCGACGTCCACTATCGGAGCGTGTGAGTGTGTGGACACGAGGGGGCGCTGCTGTGGTGGAGAGACAGGGCTTTGGACCGGACCACCACCAGATAGAGGCCGGCCCGAGCCTCCCGCACACCCAGGAACAGGCAGCGATTTACGGCAGCAGCACAACGAGGTGGGGGGTGGGTGATGGAGGTCTGACATTATGAGATGTATTATGAACGGACGAAAATCTGCTCTCTAATGGTCTAATCTTGATGTGTTTTTATTTGTTTTTTATGACCTCTTAAATGCAATTTCTAATGTCTAATCTTGATGTATTTCACGCCCCTGTAAAGCACTTTGAATGGGCTTGTGTCTGAGTTGCGCTTTAGAGATAAACCAGCCTTGTCTTGCCTTATAGATGAAGAGTTTTGATGCAATGAAGCAAAGAAAACGCGCTTAAAGTTACAAGGGATTTAGCACCATGTTGACAATGTTCAAGTCTTGGTTTGTCTGTGTAGTTCTTGCTTGTAGGCTCGTCTCTGAAGTGTGTTTAGTAAGTGATAATGCACTATAGTCTGAGCCCAACACTAATACACCCACAAGCTTAATTTAACTTAACTTAACACACGTCAAAAAAACTAAAATTTCAACCTCTTTCCTCACAATATAAACTTGTAAAATGTGTCACATAATCCTCCACAGTGCAAGTAATCAGACATGTCTCAGCATGTAGAAATTACTGAGATATATTGCATGTTATTTATATGGTTCTAAAAACTGTGTCCACGCTCTGAAATATGGGTTTTAAATGAGTAACCCGCGAAAGAAAGAGGAGATTCTTATGCACCAGTGTTAACACAAAGCATTAACATTAACAGACCTCTGAAGGCTTTAGCTCCTGTGATATTCCTCTGACAGAAAAGACAAAAAAAATTGTAAAAAGAAAAATATATCTCAAAATAAAGTAGGCCTATTTAAAAAAAAATGAAAATACTAAAAAAAATTGTCAAAGTTCACTGTCAAAGACCAAAACTACATTCAATCCAAAATCTTAAATACACAATCACACCAATAAGGCCACAGACACCAGACACTAATGGCTTGAACCTCTTCACAAGATATTTCTTCAGGCTTTTTCACATATCGAAAACCCGACAACGTTACAATAATATGGCTTTAGGCAATAACAACAAGGCTACTAAGGCGATCTCAATTCACCTGTTTCACACACACACAATAGTCTAATATCAGCTCTTAAAGTGTCTGTATAGTCCACACAAACTATATTCTAAAACTGATTCAACTGAAACTCAACAGAGCATGTATGAACACAGGTAAGGACACTTTGATGACCCGGTTGGGACTATAACTCTGAACTACATTTGAACCTGTTTTCAAAAGCAGTGAATCAGATTAAACAACAGTCACTGAATAAGGCCACTATGGAGTCTCTGTTCCTTTACTTACAGTCTGATTTCAACCCAAATAAAAACCAGATTTTGACAATTTGAAAGAAATGTACATCCAGATTCAAAACACAGACAGCTCTATGTAAACCAGTGAATACTATAAGGCCACTTGTGATATTCTAGCCCACTTTTAGAGCCTGATTTCAGCCCAAATTAAACCATATTTGTACCATTTAAAGACACATTTACAACATCTGTCCCTGGCATCAATATCACAAAGGACACCTGAGCCCAAACCTCTCAAAGTCAAACCAAAACAAACCGAGCCGAGGCTATTCAGACGTCAAACCGAGGCTATCTATTTAACCTAGTGAACTGTGTAACTAGCCGTGTTAGCTCAGCGGGCTAATTACCAATAGACACAGACAGTGGGGCTAGCTTAAGCGGCCAGCAGCAGCAGCAGCAGTAGTGAGGGGT
The DNA here is from genome assembly GCA_026122265.1 of Ammodytes dubius. Lineage (NCBI taxonomy): Eukaryota > Metazoa > Chordata > Actinopteri > Uranoscopiformes > Ammodytidae > Ammodytes > Ammodytes dubius. The sequence continues at coordinate 2,188,200 of CM047508.1, read as the reverse complement.
TTTGGGTTTAAAGCCCCCTGTTTTGACTATGTAAAATCCATCGGGATCCTTAGCAGAAGAACCGGGCAGACACCGGCTCCTCCGCGGAGCTCTGGCCGGCTCGCAGCGCTCGGTCCTCGGCCACAGAATCCAGAATGTCCCGCTGATGTTTGGCTCGTCTGGAGGTTGTTGAGATGGAAGGTACCGACACAGACGGACAGACAGACACAAACACAGAGACAGACAGGAGCACAGACAGACAGTCCACCGACTAAACAGGAAGTAACTGGCAGCAGAGGAAAGTTTGTTGTGTCCGCAGGGGGGCGCTAACGAGCCAATCAGCGCGAGGCAGCCAGGGGAAAGGTCACCGTGACGTCACAGCCTTTGTCTAGGTTTTTATTTGTCATATCTTATTTTGAAAATATTCACACACACATGTTGAATAACACAATAACAACGCCATCAGAATAATTACTATCGATGAATATATTACTTATGACATCTATTGCAGCATGTCCGTCCTGGGAGAGGGATCCCTCTGTCGACTCTCCCTGAGATTTCTTATATTTTTTTTATTCCCGGTAAAGGGTTTTTACTGGGAGTTTTTTCTCAGCCGAGCTAAGGGTCTAAGGGCAGGGTGTCATATTGTATCATATTGTATCATATATCATATTGTATTAAATGTAAAGCCCACTGAGGCAAATGTATTTGTGATTTTGGGCTATACAAATAAAACTGATTTGATTTGATTTGGAAACGGCAGGTGATCGGGGTCAAATGTGACTTTTAAATATCATGACATTTCACGTCGTTGAAGTTGGCAGCCGATTCACAGCAGCTGACTCTCTCAGATAATCTTTAATATGATCTATATTAATGTGGTTTATTCATTGCGCTTTTAAATGTTTTATTCATTCGCTTTTCTGATGTGTGTTGTGTATTTTAATCTTGCCCCTGTAAAGCACTTTGAGTGGCCTTGTGTCTGAATTGTGCTATAGAAATAAACTTGCCTTGCCTTTACCGCGGCGATTTAGGAGGTTAAACAACGGAGAATCGGTCGCTCCCATAGATAGTATAATAATATAATCGCTCCATGCCGCTCGTTAAGAATCCCTTAACTTTTCCTTAAAACTGCCCAATCGGCTGCTGCGAATCGGCATTTTTTTGTATTACTATTTTTCCCAAAATATTGAATATATAAGTGAATGTGTCAATATCTCTGTCTTACTATGTGTAAATGTGTATCTCCTTGAAAACCAAAAATATAGATGTTTGATAAAGTTAGTTAACATATAAGATAAGATCAAAACACCGCACCCTGGGAGACAGAGCTTTTGCCATTTCTGCCCCAACCCTCTGGAACTCCCTCCCATTAACATCCGAAATCAGACTCTATTAACTCATTCAAAAACCAACTCAAAACTCACCTCTTCAAGAAAGCATACGACCCCTGACTCCACCCATACCACACCTGACTCTATTTTAATTTGTTTTCGTGTTTCTTTCTTTTCTTTTATGTATATTCTATGCAATGTAAAGCATCTTTGAGTGACCTACAAAAAGCGCTATATAAAACCTATCAATTATTATTATTAGTGTCCAAGGTTTTTACTGAGCAGATTTAGGATACAGACTAATACCAATGGCTTTTTATTTTCCTGGTAGGAGGTCAGAAATATACCACTTTCAACTTGTTTGGAAATCACCATTAACATGTGTTTCAGAATGTTTTGAAGAAGAAAATGTCTTATTAATCAGAGATTAAATCAAAGGTCCAACATGTACATTCAGGTGTTTATTTGACTAAACCTTGTCTGTTTGCACCTGTATATTTCTCCTATACAACCATCTTTAACGGACATTATCTCAACAGTAGTTTTTTTGTTATACTCTGAACCAAAAATCTCCTCTTCTTAAGCACCTCTTCCATAATCATTCTCAACACTATTCTGAAGGTTATTACAGAAGGATTTGTTCATATGGTGTTCATTGTCTGATTTATGAAACATTTTACTTCTTAAAAAAAATGAACATGCAGACCGGTCGATAGTATATATGTATTTTTATATATTTTTTTAAACTTTCTTTTGTACATAGAATTTTGATTTATATAATGAACAAACAAGGCTGTGTCCCAAATCTGTTGTCAATGTTAAACTTATTCATCTGCAGTATCTCAATTTAGTAATAATTTATCTGTTAAATCTTATTTTCGCTCCAATTTTTTCTGAAGCTACAATTAAGAAATTAAACTCTTATATTTGTATTATGAACAAAGCATCCATGACATGGTGTATGCCCTGTGTTCCAGTCCCCATCCTTCCCTGCTATTTAGTTTGTCCCAATACACGTCAGCTGCAGCATGCTGACAAATACCCAGTGATATTATAATCATATAGTCTGATCTTTGTAACCTTTATTTCTACAGGTAAATCCCATTGAGACCGGAGACTTTTTTCAAGGGAGACCTGTTCCCATTCCTACGTTACCATTCACACACCGATAGCAGCAGCAGCTACCACGCAGGGTACAAGCTGCTAACTATCAGGAGACATTTAGGGTTCAGTGTCTCTTTGCCCAGGGACACTTGGACATGTGGCGGGGAGACGGGGGATCGAACCACCGACCCTGTAACCAGTGGACGACCGAACCGCCCTACACACTTCTTTGTACTTTCAGATTAAAAGAGGAAAAGGAAACACACAGAGACGTGGTTTGGAGCTGAAAACTTTATTGTTTCTGTACAAACATCAGACGACTCTTCAGACTCGAGACGGATACAGCATCTGCAGGAGAGGAAGCAACACCGTCAAAATAACATACACACTTTAATTCACAATTAACAACACACACTGGGGCGACTGTGTCTCAGGTGGTAGAGCGGGTCGGCCGATGATCAAAGGGTTGGAGGTTCGATCCCGCCCTGCCACCTGTGTCATGGTTGTTGTGTCCTTTGGCAAGACACTTCACCCACCTTGCTCTCTGTGTGTGTGTGTGTGTGTGTGTGTGTGTGTGTGTATGTGTGTGTGTGTGTGTTGTGTGTGTGAGTATATATTCTCTCACCACTCTGACTCTGTGTCCCATGGCCTTGGCCGGCAGGTTGCTGTGTGTGTGTGTGTGTGTGTGTGTGTGTGTGTCTGTCTGTCTCTCTCTGTGTGTGTGTGTCTCAGTAGTGTGTGTGTGTTACTGTCTGCATTGTGTCTGTGTGTGTATCTTTCCTTACCACTCTGACTCTGTGTCCCATGGCCTTGGCCGGCAGGTTGCTGTGTCTGTCTGTCTGTGTGTCTGTATTAATGCGTATGTCTCAGTATATATATCCTCTCACCACTCTGACTCTGTGTCCCATGGCCTTGGCTGGCAGGTTGCTGTGTGTCTGTGTGTGTCTCAGTAGTGTGTGTGTGTGTGTTAGACTATATATATTATATTCTTACCACTCTGACTCTGTGTCCCATGGCCTTGGCCGGCAGGTTGGAGCTGAACTTGGCGCGGACCATCCCGCTGCTGCCGTGAGCGCGGGTCACTTTGCCCCAGATCACGCGCGTCTTGTTGGGCTTTCCACCGGGAGTCACTGTGCTCCTGGGGAGGACAAGACAAGACATCAGTTAAGTTAAGTTATCTTTATTTGTCAGTTGTACACGAGGCACATTGAAATTTGTCTTTTCGCATATCCCCTCTCAAGTTACCACACTTCGGAGGGGGTCAGAGCGCAGGGTCAGCCGCAGTACAGCGCCCCTGGAGCAGTTTTGGGGTTAAGTGTCTTGCTCAAGGACACAATGGTAGAGATGGTGGGCACCGTAGACACAATACCAGCCTCTGCTAGTTTTACGACTCACACCCTCCTGTCCGGTGCCGGGGATCGAACCAGCGACCTCATGGTTACTGGTCGGCCACCTTACCTCTAGGCCATCCTACCACCCCCAGGTTAATACTAACACACGAATTAAAACCATCGACAACATACAACTACACAATGTTAAAGGAATACTTCACCCATACGGAATTTTAAAAATCACTATTATAATATAATGAATGAGGTTTTTCTTCCCTCAGTCTTCCCTTGGCCCAGCTGTCCTGTTAATCCTAACCCTACATTTTTACTGAAGTGAGACTCTTTCTGCCTTTTCTCAGGCTATGATGAACCGATTTCTAAAATGTTTGTTATACTACATAAGATCTCAGAGTTCAATACACCTTCATAGTTCCACCAGGTGAAGTAGGCCTTAAAGTTACATATTTAAAAAACAAATGTGCCAATTGGTATCAAATCGAATGCTTTTATAAAGACAGATAAAACATAACATTACACATGACTAGAGGCATGTATGTCAACTTTAGCTAAGACACCACGGTTTGACTGTATTGTGATTGCAGCTCTCAACATGATTTATTTTGAAATGTCTGAGTAAAAGTTTGTCGTCAATAACCTTCAATACAAGTCTACGAAGATGCTCTAATGTCACAAACACACACACAGGCAGGCGCACACACACACTGAGAGACAGACACACACACACACAGACACACAGGCAGGCACACACACACACACACACTGAGAGAGACACACACACACACACACACACACACACACACACACAGAGAGAGAGAGACACCCACACACACAATGTTTCCAGAAGAATAAAAACTCAGTATTGATGCCAGACATTCAAAAATAAATTAAAACTTTTTTAAGCAAGTTCACCCTTCTACCACTTCAGATGAAACATTCTGTACTTGTTGTGTTGTTTACATAGTTTCATATTATCCAGACATGTCACGCTTCACATAAACACTTTTAATCACAGCATTAACTGTGACTTCAACTGGCTGAGTGCTGCTAGAACTTATAACTACAGCTGCTGAGTGTTGACAAATCCAGACACACACACACACACACACACTGAGACAGACAGACAGACACACACACACAGACAGACAGACAGACAGACAGACACACTGAGACACACACACACACACACACACACACACGTGGACTGAGAACCATGATCACACAATGACAGCTTTGGAACAACACAGCTTTCATCTTTCAGTGGAATAAAACCAAGTGAAGAGCTGAGATGTATTCATGCAGGTTTGAGTTTTAAAGGTGCAGTCAGTGATTCTGGAGAACGCTTGTTGTCAAAGTCATGTGTTTGGGGTGTTAATACTCAGCCTAGGCTCTGTAAACAGAGTGTATGGGGTGTTAGTACACAGCCTAGGCTCTGTAAACTGTGTGTAAACAGGTGTAAACTCACTTCTTGGCCTTGTAGACGTAGGCCTGTGTGTATGAGGTGTTTATACTCAGCCTAGGCTCTGTAAACTGTGTATGGGGTGTATATACTCAGCCTAGGCTCTGTAAACTGTGTATGGGGTGTATATACTCAGCCTAGGCTCTGTAAACTGTGTGTAAACGGGTGTAAACTCACTTCTTGGCCTTGTAGACGTAGGCCTGTGTGTATGGGGTGTTAGTAAACAGCCTAGGCTCTGTAAACAGTGTGTATGAGGTGTTTATACTCAGCCTAGGCTCTGTAAACAGGTGTAAACTGTGTGTAAAACAGGTGTAAACTGTGTGTAAACGGGTGTAAACTCACTTCTTGGCCTTGTAGACGTAGGCCTGTGTGTAAACAGGTGTAAACTCAGCCTAGGCTCTGTAAACAGGTGTAAACTGTGTGTATGAGGTGTTTATAACCAGCCTAGGCTCTGTAAACAGTGTGTAAACTCACTTCTTGGCCTTGTAGACGTAGGCGCAGCGTTTCCCCAGGTAGAAGTCGACTTCTCCGCGGGTTGTAGCAGCCTTCGACCTTCAGCAGCGCCGTGTGTTCACGCTGGTTCCTCAGACCGCGCTTATAGCCGGTGAAGATGGCCTTACTCCATAGTCTGGAAAACACATTAATATATATTAATATACCCATTAAAACACATTAATATACCCATTAATATACACATTATAAACTGGTGAAGATAGCCTTACGCCATAGTCTGGAAAACACATTAAAATACCCATTATAAACTGGTTAAGATAGCCTTACTCCATAGTCTGTTAATATACATTAAAATACATTATAGCCTTACTCCATAGTCTGTGAAAGGCCTACTTCACCGGTTTGAATATGAAGGTGTATTGAATTCTGAGATCCTATGTAGTATAAATGTGCAAAAAAAATTAAAATCCTATCCCCATATTTCTCTTTCTCGTGACATCACAGAAAGAGAAATATAGGGTTAAAAAAAACGTACTTTGTAAATATTACTGTGATGTCACAGTAAAAGACATCACAGTAATATTTACAAAGTACGTTTTTTTTAACCCTATATGTCACGAGAAGGAGAAACATAGGGTTAAAAAAAAACACTCTTTCTGCCTTTTCTCAGGCTAGGATGAACCGTTTTTTTTTTTTTTTTTTTGCACATTTATACTACATAGGATCTCAGAATTCAATACACCTTCATATTCCAACTGGTGAAGTAGGGTTTTAATATAACCATTAATATACCCATTATAAACTAGTGAAGATGGCCTTACTCCATAGTCTGTTAATACACATTAATATACCCATTATAAACTAGTGAAGATAGCCTTACTCCATAGTCTGTTAATATAAACACATTCTACTAGTGAAGATAGCCTTACTAAAGTCCATTAACACCAGTCAATAACCCTTTCTACCCACTGAAGACGGCCTCACTCTATAGTTAAAACACATTAACACAGGGACAAAGACTGCAAATTAGCTGAAGCTAGACGTCTTATATGCATCACATTTTCCCATTTTTTTGTGGCAATGTTGTATGTATTGTCCCTGTCAAATAAACATTAAGATAAGAAGATTATGGCCTCACTCCAAAGTTAAAACACATCATGGCCTTGTGCTGAAGTCTATAAAACAATATGGCCGTCCTCCTGTCTGTTAGAGAGAGACAGAGAATAAACTCCTTTCACTATCTGTGTTATGATGCCGTTTATAAACCTTCATGTCAATAAAGCCAGCGGAGGATAAAACACACAAACAGACAAGAGACACAGACACACACGCACAGACACATTGACAGACAGAGACAGACACACACAGACAGACAAGAGACATACACACAAACAGACAAACACACACACACACACAGACAGACAAGAGACAGACAGAGACATACACACACGCAGACAGAGACATACACAAACAAACAGACAGACACACACAGACAGACACACACACACACACAGACAGAGACACACAAACAGACAGAGACATACACACACAGACAGAGACATACACACACAGACAGACACACACACGCACAGACACATTCAGACAGACGCACACACACAAACAGAAAGTGTTCTTACCTTCCAGGCATGTTCAGTCTTCTCCAGGTGATTCCACCTGTAAACAAACACACATCGTCAACACAAACATTCACTGGACATCGCGACACAAGTTACTAAGTTTCACACTATTAATCACACAACTCCTTCAACGCTTTGCCTGAGCATCTGCATGAAAAGTTATCTTATACTTTTCCTCTGAAAAAATGTATTTACAAAGTCAAGATAAACTTTTGAAACCAGCAGCGCACACTTGACTCACCGGTGTGTCTGGCACTGTAAACAGGCTTAAGTTTGGGACATTATGTTGCGCTTTTAATTTATTTATTTAATGACAAAGAAACTGAATTGTTTTATCCAGCGCATTACATAAATAGCTGTTAGCCTCAGTTAGCTGCGTGACAGGCTGCTTAGTTATCTACATGGTATTGCATTATTCTAACTATCCCTGCAGCTACAGGGGCTTAAATTAACCATAAACGAAGTGTTTATTAAATATAAAGTGACTTTAAGACAGACAGACTGCAGACAGTAGGGCGGGATTATATTATAGGAAGGAGGACAACACTAGCTTCATTCAGGAGCTAGCATGCCACCACTTCAGCGCTACTGCCAGATCAAACGGGGTATTTATCTCATTTTATAGCATTGAGGGACGCAGTTTTTAACGCCGCCATGATGTAGGAGTTCCAGGAAGACACCGGCACTTCACTGTGACTGTATCCGAGCATCAAGCGCCTTAGCACGGACGCAACCCCGGCAAATCCCCGCTGTTAGCCACCGGTTGTTTACAATCCAACTTGAATCTTCGCCATCACTACCTCCACACCGCCATAAATACACCGGTAGACGCAGAGTAAAGTGTCCGACCAGAGAGGCCTATTATCGGGCAGAGATGAGGCGCAGAACCGCTGATTTTTAAAGTTTAATTCGGACATGTTGCGGTTCTTACCTTCACTATACGGAGCAAGATGGAGGAAAAGGAAGTGAGAGGGGCATGACGGGAAAATATGGTAAACAGAGGCGGCGCGCGAAATGCCTGATCAGAAAGATTTAATACTTTTAATTAATTTTTCTCTTTTTGTGAAACATTTTAATAAGTCTAGACACTACGGGTGGGAAGGGTAAAATGTTTAACGTGTAAATATCATCATGAAACTGTGAAAATGGATTAATTTGAGATATATTATGATATTCGAGGTCTTCATTTGAAAAAAACTTGATTTGAACCTGAAAAAGTAAAAATCTAATTGTGAAAACATTAAATCTGTCCTCAAATATATACAATTTAAAATCAAAGGGCACTGTGTAACATTTTAAAGGGACACTGTGTAACATTAAGTAATTTATTCAGCTAGAATCAATATCCTCATTCATAAATATGTCCTCATTGGTGTAAAATCACCCCCTGCCAATAATCTAATTATCTTGAGCGAATTACAAATATAATATTACATTTTGTACATTGAGAGGGTAAGTCTTATGGAGGCATCCATGTTGTTGGAATGTCATCAGGTGCATTGTTTAAATTTAGAATTGTTCTTGTCCTTGAAGGCCACTGTAGCTTCTGTTATTATTCAAAGGGTTGGGGTTACCCAGGGAGCGTTGCATCTAACTGTAGAACTTTCTTGATGATGTCATATTACACACTGCCCTTTAAAGTGAAAAAACTAATAATCATTTATTCAAAAGAATTCTAGGGTAGAATAGAAATTGTATTTAGACTTTACAGACAGACACTAGTCCTTGTACTGCTGTCACTGTTAAAATAAGGTCTGCTTTATTTTATTTTTGACCCTCATTTTTACGTACTGAATGCGCTATTGGTCAGGCAGCACTTTGGTCAGTGCGGACTGTTATAAATGTGCTTTTATAAATACATTTTACTAACTTACTTACAACTCGCCCCAGGCCCTATGGCACAACTCACCCCGCTGGCACAACTCACCACATTCTCCCCTATTTATCAACTTATCTTTCATGATGTAAAAATATCAAATGACTTATTTATAATCATATCATTCAGATATTGAAAATTATATTCATTCAGATATTGACTATAAAACACACACACACACACACACACACAACACACACACACACACACACCACACACATATATAAAACAAGAGAAAAAGAGTCAATTTAAAATATTTATTTAATGCATTTTTAAACTCTTCTTACAGCCGCTTGTTCAAATCTTTTTTACAGTTTCAAAACAAAAAAAAACAACAAAATAAACAAAGTGAAAAAATGTAAAACTTAAAAACTGTGAAAGTGTGTTTCTCCTCCGGGGAATGTTCCTCTAGTGTAGAGTGTTTCTCCTGGGGAATCCTTTTAATGCAGTCATGATTTGGAAACTGTTAATCAAAATCCATTTATAGTCCAATCATGAATATCTCCTCAGATCCCTACCTGTCTGTACTGTGAGTGAGCTGCAAACATAATCCAGTGGTAATACACAGCCTAGGCTCTGTAAACTGGTATGTGAACAAAGGGCCCACTAAACTGTAGAAAGCAACATGCCAGTTTACAGAGCCTAGGCCTGTGAATTAACACCAGTTTTTTTTTCCAGCACACACACACAGTACAGACAGGTAGTGGATCATGAGGAGATATTCACTGATTTTACTAAAAAGTGATTTTGAAAACAAGCGTTCTCCAGAATCACTGACTGCACCTTTAATGACCATCACCACCGCAGGAGAAAAAACACACAAAAGAAAAAAAAAAAAATACTAAACATCTGTACAAAACCAAGTGTTTCAAACCGCCAGACTTACTTATACTTTATATACAGTCTATGGTGCGTTCAGGTGCAACGGGAACGAACACGCAGCACCTGAAGGCAGCACGAGCCTCGTTAACACATGGAAACACAATAAAAAACATTATTTAAACTCAAGAGTCGTGTACAGGAGAGCTCAGGGCAAAGGGAGAGGATATAAAAATGAGAGGGCTTTAATTTTCTTTTGTTAATTTTTTTTTTTTAAAACCTAATTTTTACCCAAATAAGACGTATTTTGTCTTAATTCTCAAAGTGCATAATGAATAAACAACTTCCCCTCTCATTCCGTCCCCCTCCCGTGGCCAGAACACACTCCTTAATCGTCCCCTTTCAAAATAAAAGCTTGGGCGTAGAAAATGACATTTTAGTGTTGTTGCTGTAACAGAAGGATGAATAGGAGTTTTTAGAGTCACATGATGCGTGTGTACTGCGCCTTTAAGAAATGATGTCATGATGATGTCACAGGTCCAGCTCCATATATATAATATATATATGTAAATATTTACAGGGTATATTTGTACACGTTAACGTTTTTTTTAATAAAAAAGCTGAAAAAGTTTAAAAGTTGAGAGTGAGTCCGCAGCGTTTTGGGTTAGTGAGACGACCCACAATGCAACAGAAACATGATGATGTCATAGTCAGACTGTCGCTATGACTACAGGGGTCAGGGGTCGATCTGGGTCTGATGGAGTTTTTGGAAATGTTCGCTAACGTTAGCAACGAGCTAATAGCCTCATCACCGAAACATTATTATTATTATTAGCTAGTGATTCACATTGACAAGACATGATGTGAGAACAGTCGGACACCTTTGCTAGCTAGCTACGGCTATCCCACGTAGTCATATGGAGTATAAATGTGCAACATTTTTAGAAATCGGTTAGCCCTATCCTGAGAAAAGGCAGAAAGAGTGTTTTATGGTCTCACTGTTTAACCCTACATTTTACCATGTGTGACATCACACATACATAAAATGTAGGGTTAGGATTAACAGGACAGCTGGGCCAAGGGAAGACTGAGGAAAGAAAACCGTAATAATTTTTTTTTTTTTAAAGATATTTTTTGGGCATTTTTATGCTTTATTGATAGTGCAGAGAGACAGAGTTGAAATGGGGCAGAGAGGGGAGTGACATGCAGAGAACGACCGCGGGCTGGAATCGAACCCGGGTCTGCTGCTGGCCGAGGCCCATGGGGGGGACGCCCTACCAACTGAGCTAAGGGCGGCCCTGAAAAACCTCATTCATTATATTATAATAGTGATTTTATAATGACAGAACTCCGGTTCCGTTTGGGTAAAGTATTCCTTTAACATCCAACCACACACACACAGTGGTTCAACATTGGATAAAGTTTGTAGCTAGTTGTGTTATTATTTATAATAGTAAGCTAGCTAGCGGTGAGCTACAGGATAGCATTGTAGCAGCGAGCTACATTAGTGTCATAAAGAAACCTGCTGTGCATTTATAAACGCTTGTGTTCGCAAGAGTTTTTAATTAAGACAAAATGTTTAAGGTTTAATAAAAATTAGGGCTGTCAAGCGATTAAAATGTTTTATCTAATTAATTATAGGCTCTATGATTAATTAATCTAAATTAATCGCATACTTATATGACACTTTTATACCTGTTTGTAAACAGCTGTATAGCCTACTACAGTTTGTTTCTCTGTCTCTCTCTCTCGCGCGTGCGCTCGCTCTCCGTCTCTCGTAACTTCTGTCTCCTCCCCTCAGCCAGCTTTATACATGAACTAGCGCCGAATTTTCTCAAAAAAACAAGCAGACAAAATTACGACTTTCCATCTCCCACAACAGACAGCGCTGCACTGCCACCATTTCGTAGCCTACTCATAGGCAAAAATATTGACACACACACACACGGGGCGGGTGCTAGACAGCTAGCAAACAAAATTGGAGGAAGATTGAGAGATAGGCCTACTGTTTTGAACCTAGCCTACATTGTTGCACCCACTAAATCAATAATGCACGGACACTGCGGAGAATTAAGTAAGATGTCTTCCTACCTTCATGCATCCCATAAACCGTCCATAGAGCCCTTGAGTCGGCCCCTTTCCCCTGCTTCTCTCTTTACCTTTCTCCCTTTAACCCACGCGCCCGGCCCGGCGAGCTACAGGTGCAGCTCCGCACCACTTTTGCACCGGGTCAAAGGGCATTATTGAAGTGCGATTAATCTGCGTTAATTTTTTTAATCGCGTTAATTTTTCTGTGATTAATTAATCGAAATTAACGCGTTAATTTGACAGCCCTAATAAAAATGTAATTTACGGTTTAATTTATTTTTGCACATTTTCAATTTCCCGCCTTTTTTCTTTGTGGTTTAACTTTCGTTTTATTACCAGGTGATGACTTTAAAGCTTAAAACACAAACAGGTAAAGCTGTTTAAATTGTTTTGTTAAATTAAGAGAGTTAGGTCCATACTTTTAAACTCAAGATCTCCAGAACGCTTTGAGGGATGTTCTTCATACTTTGCACTGATGTCCACTCCGACCCTGTTTCTCCATCAGACCCAGATTCTTTGGAAGTTTGTAGTTCTTATTCTCGAGTTGTAGTTTTTATCTAAACTCAGATGTAGTTGCTTGTAGGGTTTTCCTCTTTTAACAGGAGGTGGACTGAGCATGTGCAGTCTGTCTGTCTGTGTGTGTCTGTGTGTGTGTGTGTGTGTGTGTGTGTGTGTGTGTGTGTGTGTGTGTGTGTGTCTCCCTGTCTGTGTGTCTATCTGTCTGTCTCCCTGTCTGTGTGTCTGTCTGTCTGTCTTAGTTTATATGTTAACAGAGGGTCCGGTTGGCATGTTGCTGGTTGTCTGTCTGTCTGTCTGTCTATCTATCTCCCTGTCTGTCTGTGTGTCTGTCTGCGTCCCTGTCTGTCTGTCTGTCTGTCTGTCTGTGTGTCTGTCTGCGTCCCTGTCTGTCTGTCTGTCTGTCTGTGTGTCTGTCTGCGTCCCTGTCTGTCTGTGTGTCTGTCTGTCTGGTTGTCTCCCTGTCTGTCTGTCTGTCTGTCTTAGTTTATATGTTGACAGAGGGTCCGGTTGGCATGTTGTTGTTGCTGCTGGTTGTCGTGGCTGCAGTGTGTCTGGGCGGGGCTAAGCCGAGCAGTGCAGTAACAGTCGCGGCCACACGGGGCAGACCTGTTTCCTCCAGGATGTGAAGAGGAAGACACAGCTCGGACTGTGAGGGGGATACCATAGAAGAAGAGAGAGAAAGAGAGGGAGAGAGAGAGGGAGGGAGAGAGAGAGGGAGGGAGAGGGGGAGAGAGGGAGAGGAGGGAGGGAGAGAGGGAGAGAGAGAGAGAGGGAGGGAGAGGGAGGGGGAGAGGGAGGGAGAGAGAGGGAGGGGGAGAGAGAGGGAGGGGGAGAGGGAGAGAGAGAGAGGGAGACAGAGAGAGAGAGGGAGAGAGAGAGGGAGGGAGAGAGAGAGAGGGAGGGAGGGAGGGAGAGGAGAGAGAGGGAGGGGGAGAGGAGAGAGAGAGACAGAGAGAGAGGGAGAGAGGGAGAGAGAGGGAGGGAGAGAGGGAGAGAGACACACACACAGACAGACGGACAGACAGACAGACGGACACAAACAGCAAAAGGGACAAAAAGGAAAAAAAAAAAAAACGGAGAGGTGGGTCAATGGATGGCAAATTAAATTAAGGAATAAATCAACAGTAACCATGGCAACGCAAAGGGATAAAACATGAGGAATTCAACTCATAAAAATACAGAACAAATGGAACTGATGAAGGAAAGAAAAGGAGAGAGAAAATATGAAGGAAAGCTTGTGGTGTAGTGGTTAGACAATAACAATAAGCAGATTTTGCAGAAAGTAATTATAATATCCATAAGTACATTTAATTTAGTGCATAATAGCTGAAAAAAACGTTTTGAATTATTTTTTTTCCCCTTAGAAAGGGTCTCATATATGTCCATATTTCTGCAAATTTTGGACCAAGGCCTAGTGCCGCCATCTTGAAAGTGTCATAGTTGGAATGTCATCAGGTGCATTGTTTAAAATGTAGAATTGTTCTTGTCCTTGAAGGCCACTGTAGCTTCTGTTATTATTCTAAAGGGTTGGGGTTACCCAGGGAGCGTTGCATTCTAGAACTTTGTAGAACTTTCTTGATGATGTCATATTACACACTGCACCTTTAACCAACACTTAGACCATGTGACAATCACACCTTAGCACAAAACAGATCAATGTGTGAGTGCGTCCTTACGTTATTAAAAAAAAAAAAAAAAAAAATTCTTCTAACCATGTTTATAGACCATTCCTGTTTATTTTTTGAGAGTAAAATGCCTGTGCACACAATTGATCAATCAAAAGTAATAGTAGTATAAATAAACTTGCCTTGCCTTGCCTTATAGACTCACTTTATGACTGTGTAAAGTAACGCTACTATTTAACATTTCCCAAAGCAGACAGAGACACATTTTCAGGTAACAGGTGTAGATCTCAAAATATAACATTATTAAGTCATACAATCATTTCATCTCCTTTATTTTATACATGGCGTCGAATCACAACATGTTAAAGAGCAGGGGAGACAGAGCCTTCGCTGTAGCTGGACCCAAGTTGTGGAATTCTCTTCCTTTATACATCAGATCTGACACTTCTTTGGAACATTTTAAATGTCTGCTGAAGACACATTTTTTTGCACTGGCCTTCGGAACCAGCTGAGCTGAGTATTTTCTTATGTGTTTTTCTTTTGGTTTCTTATTTGTAATAAATGTGGATTATTTTATTGTAATTTAACGTGTACAACACTTTGGGGCAGTACCCGCTGTTTGTAAATGTGCTTTATAAATAAATTTGACCTTGACCTTAAAGAGACACGTGGTGAGTTCAGGGTCCTCAGTTCATTTTATTAACAGAATCAAACAGTTACAAATCACTCACACATCTTCACCATCATCATCCTCACTCTCTTATAAAACCACCAATCAACACAATGATTCTTCAGGTTTGGAATAAGGAGACAGCCCCTGCTTTTGATATGTGGCTCATGGAGTTCTCTAGTACTTTATATATGGAGAAAATCTGTTATGAGATTTCAGGGAAAGCAGAGAAGTTTAAACAGATATGTCAGCCTTTCCTGGACTACATAACAGTACTGAAAACTAGTGATGGCTGCTGTTACATCTACGGTGCCCACCATCTCTACCATTGTGTCCTTGAGCAAGACACTTAACCCCAAAACTGCTCCAGGGGCGCTGTACTATGGCTGACCCTGCGCTCTGACCCCCTCTGGAGTGTGGGGACTTGAGAGGGGAGATGAGAAAAGATGAATTTCAATGTAGCCTTATGTTAATTGACTAAAATGTAAATAACTAACTTAACTTGTGCTCTATTGACACCTTCAGCACTTGTTCTTCTAACAAAGGGACAATGTATTGTTTATTAAACGTTAAAGTCTCTACGAGGAACTTTTAAATATTTCTGAAACAGTCTCATTTTTCCTCTGATGATCATAAATTACATGTAACAGCAAACGAGACCATCAGTGCAAAGAATGCTATTTTTATATAGTTTTTCTTAATGCCTTTGTCATGGGTATATACGCTCACCCAGGAACAACAGCTGGCGTGGTAAAAACACTACCGCTTTTGTCCAAAGGGGGGCGCTAGAATTAACACAACCTTAAAGTTCCTCGGAGCAGCTTAAAGTGGCTTGAATACTGTTCACATCACAGAGGAATACTGTGAGAGTGAAACACTGATATTAGGATCATACACAGCAGGATTCTGACCAATACGAAGGCTGCGTTGGATTCATACAAACAGTAAAAAACACTTTCAACAGGCAACAGGACATAAGGCACAAGGGGGGGGGGCACAAACACACACGCACACACACGCACACACACACGCACACACACACTCTCTCTCTCTCTCACACACACACACACACACACACACTCTCTCTCTCTCTCACACACACACACACACACACACAACACACACTCTCTCCTCTCTCTCTCTCACACTCTCTCTCACTCTCTCTCACTCACACACACACACACACACACACACACACACACACACACACACACACTCTCTCTCTCTCTCTCTCTCTCTCTCTCACACACACACACACACACACACTCTCTCTCTCTCTCTCTCTCTCTCTCTCTCTCACACTCTCTCTCACTCTCTCTCACTCTCTCTCTCACACACACACACACACACACACACACACACACACACACACACACACACACACACACACACACACACACACACACACACACACACACACACACACACACACACACACACACACACACACACACACACACACACACACCAGGGTAAACCCTCCTTTAGGGGATTGTCAAGTGTTATCATAAGGATCTAAAGTTCCTTCATGGCTTTAATACATTTCTGTTCCTCAGACTTCAGACTAAAGGCTCGGTGGATTCTTAAATCATCGTTACAAACACTGAGAGCTGGACGTTGGTTGAATAAATGGTCAAATAGATCTGGATATAAGTGAATATTATATTGTGTATTATCTGTATCTCCTTCATGTGTCTGTGGTGAAGTGTGCAGGGCGGGTAACACTCAACCCCAGGGTCGGTGGTTCGATCCCCCGTCTAGGAGACCTGTGTTTAGGGCTGGCCCGAATTATTCGAATATTCAAATACTCGTTCGGAGTATTCGGAGCTTAAATTAGTATTCGGAGCTTCGTTTTTTTTTTTCAAATTTTTTTTTTTTTCAATTTTTTTTTTGCAAGAAGCTAGTACTGCAATATAATGTCATCAAATAATTTTATATTTGGATATAAAAG
>CM047508.1:2158837-2161337 GCA_026122265.1 Ammodytes dubius | reverse complement strand
AGACACACACACACACACACACAGACACACACACACACACACACAACACACACAGACACACACACACACACAGACACACACACACACGCACGCACACACACACACACACACACACACACAGACACACACACACACAGACACACACACACACACACACACACACACACACACAGACACACACACAGACACACAGGCCTGTACCTTGGTGTAGCCGGCTGCTTGCGTGGCTCTGTTCTTTCGCTCTTCGTCGTAGCGTAGAGCAGCGAGTTGAGCTTCTCTCCTCATCCTCTCTACGCCAGCAGGAGGCACTCTCTGGAGGGGAGGAGACAGACAGGTTAATACAGACAGGGAGGGAGAGAGGGAGACAGACAGACATTTTTTTCCTGTTATTTAATTCAAAAAGTGAAACTTCCAATATTCTAGATTCATTACAAATGTAGAGGGGCGGCAGTGGCGAAGTGGTAGGGAGTTTGCCTCTGGTGTGCAGGGTCGGAGGTTCGATCCCCCGTCTCCCCACCACATGTCGAAGTGTCCCTGGGCAAGACACTGAACCCCGAATTGCTCCCGATGGTTTAGCTTAGTTACCCTGCTACCCTGCGTGGTAGCTGCTGCTATCGGTGTATGAATGTGTGTGTGACTGGGTGAATGTGTACAAAACAATGTAAAGCGCTTTGGGTCTGTGAATAACGGAGATAAAGCGCTATATAAGTCCATTTACCATTTACCATTAGTGAAATGAGAGACAGGCAGGTAGCTAAAGACATTAGCAGCTGGGATTTGTAGTTTCTATAGTACAGTTGTTTGTAGTTCAGACAGACAGACAGGATCATTACCTGACTGTGGGAGGTAGGGGGCTGTGTGACTCCATCCACTACACTCCTAAAAGACAGACAGACAGACAGACAGACAGACAGACAGACAGACAGACAGACAGACAGACAGACAGACAGAGAGACAGACAGACAGACAGACAGATAGACAGACAGACAGACAGACAGACAGACAGACAGACAGACACACAGACAGACACACAGACAGACAGACAGACAGAGTTAAGGAATATGTTTCCATCATTAACAGAATATTTTTAACAGTGATTAAAGGTAGGGCTGCACCCAAAGGAAAATTATTGGCTGAAACTATTTTACAATTAATGGATGAATGCGACAAACTACTGTGTGTGTGTGTGTGTGTGTCTCCGCGTGTTACAGTGTGTGTGTGTGTTACAGTGTGTGTGTTACAGTGTGTGTGTGTGTGTGTGTGTGTGTGTGTGCGCGTGTGCGTGTGTGTGTGTGTGTGTGTGTGTGTTACCTGTTGTGTCTCCGCGTGTCCTCCGTTCTGGCCGGGTTGGTTTTTACTGGTGAACCCTGAAAACAAGAAGTCACAGTTTAACAAAATAAAATACCTCCTTCACAGTAAAAGCCTGTATGTGTGTATACTATGTGTTAATAAAGACCCTTTCACAATAAAAGCCTGTTGTTATGCCAGTACCTACTGTGTGATGCGTCTCTCCATGTAAGCCATGAACTGAACTACAGACCATAATAATAACTCCTTCACAGTAAAAGCCTGTTGTTAAAGCCCAGTATGTTTGTATAGTGGTGAAGGACCCTTTCATAATAAAAGCCCAGTATGAGTGTATAGTGCTGAATGACCCTTCATAATAAAAGCCTGAATGGCCCTTTCATAATAAAAGCCCAGTATGTTTGTATAGTGGTGAATGACCCTTCATAATAAAAGTCTGAATGACCCCTTCATAATAAAAGCCTGAATGGCCCTTTCATAATAAAAGCCCAGTGTATGTTCCAGTATGCATGTGTATAGTGTTGAATGGCCCCTTCATAATAAAAGCCCAGTATGAGTGTGTAGTGGTGAATGGCCCCTTCATAATAAAAGCCTGAATGACCCTTCAGAATAAAAGCCCGGTACCTCTCTGGTGATGCGTCTCTCGATGTAAGCCATGAACTGGAAGCTGAGGCTGCTCCTGTCTCCTCTACTCCTCCGCTCTTCATCCTCCTCTTCTGCCACACAGCCGTCTATGAAGTCTATCTGCTCGTGATCCCCACCTGCTGGAGAGGAGGGCATAATGTTAATATATATCTATATACTGTATATATAACCATCCTATCTCCTATCCTATATATCTATTATATATAACTATCAAAGTAAGAGCCTGAGGAAGGAATAATGTTAATATATATATACTGTATATATAATGATCCTCCTATCCTATATATCTATTATATATAACTATCAAAGTAAGAGCCTGAGGAAGGCATAATGTTAATATAAATATACTGTATATATAACCATCCTATCAGAATAAGAGCCTGAGTAACACAGCCGTCTATGAAGTCTATCTGCTCATGATCACCCCCTGCTGGAGAGGAAGGCATGGTGTTAGTATATATATATACTGTATATATAACCATCCTATCTCCTATCCTATATATCTATTATATATATCTATCAGAGTAAGAGCCTGAGTATACAGTATATA
>CM047508.1:2151337-2153837 GCA_026122265.1 Ammodytes dubius | reverse complement strand
AAGGAGGAAGGGAGAGAGACGGGGAGGGAGGGAGGGAGGGAGAGGGAGAGCGAGAGAGGGACACACACGTTCAAATCAGCAGGTGTCGAACACATTTTTACCAATTAATTTTCTTATAGTCAACAAAAATATAAACGCTTTTGTTTTTGCTCCCATTTTTCATGAGATGGACTTAAAGATCTAAAATTCATTCCAGATACACAATTGTACCATTTCTCTCAAACATTGTTCACAAATCTGTCTAAATGTGTGATAGTGAGCACTTCTGCTTTGCTGAGATAATCCATCCCACCTCACAGGTGTGCCACATCAAGATGCTGATCTGACATCATGATTAGTGCACAGGTGTGCCTTAGACTGTCCACAATAAAAGGCCACTCTGAAATGTGCAGTTTGTTGCTTTATTGGGGGTCTGGGGACTCAGAACCAGTCAGTATCTGGTGTGACCACCATTTGCCTCATGCAGTGCAACACATCTTCTTCGCATAGAGTTTATCAGATTGTCAATTGTGGCCTGTGGAATGTTGGTCCACTCCTCTTCAATGGCTGTGCGAAGTTGCTGGAGACGGCTTATGGTGGAGAAATGAACATTCAATGCACGAGCAACAGATCTGGTTGACATTCCTGCTGTCAGCATGCCAATTGCACGCTCCCTCAATGCTTGTGGCATCTGTGGCATTTTGCTGTGAGACAAAACTGCACATTTCAGGGTGGCCTTTTATTGTGGACAGTCTAAGGCACACCTGTGCACTAATCATGATGTCAAATCAGCATCTTGATGTGGCACACCTGTGAGGTGGGATGGATTATCCTGCCTGTCTGTCTTACCTGTGCGGGGGGTGTGTGTAGGGGGTTGTTACCTGTGCGGGGGGCGTGTGTAGGGGTCTTACCTGTGCGGGGGGTGTATGTAGGGGGTTGTTGTCCAGGACGATGGTCTGTAGCTGCGTGAGGCGGCGGAAACACAGCGGGATGCAGGACACTTTGTTACAGGAGAAGTCCAACCGGACCAGAGGCAGGTCTGCTAGCTCTGAGAGAGAGACAGGTTGGGGGTTAACAGGCTGTCTGTGTGTGTGTGTGTGTGTGTGTGTGTGGTGTGTGTGTGTGTGTGTGTGTGTGTGTGTGTGTGTGTGTAGGGGAGAACGGGGTAATTTGTCACACGGGTAGGTTGTCACAATCTCGGAACCAGAAGGCGCTGTCTGTGAAATGTTGGTCTGTAAATATCCAGAATTGGGATCAGAGGTCACCTACATAGTCTTCCTTGGAGTTAGACTGGTGAATTTGAGGTGAGACGACTGTTTGTGTTTTTCATGTCAAATTGAACGTATTTAGCTCCTCAGTATTTTTCTTCTAGGCTTTTACACAATGGGTTTATAACAAAACACTTGTTACCCTCAGAAAGTGTGAAGGGTAAACTATAGTTTAGATTGTTTTTAGCAAGCTAATTAGATGTCAGATGGTTGTTGGCCTTGATGCTAGCAAGAAATTCAAGTTGGGGTTGGTCGTCACATTTTTTGGGGGGTTGGTTGTCACATGTTATCCAAAGGCTACAGCCAGAAAAGGAACCCAATAACGAAATAAATTGTCAAGCTGTATCCTCACTGACACCCCAGAGAGGGAAAGAATAGAGCAGGAAAAGGCAGCTAGCATGCAAAAGAGAAAAAGGGCAACAAAATCAAAACAACCCAGTGCATCCCAAACTAGACCAGTTGCCAAGGCTACTGCACCCCAGTGCACTCCACCCCAGCTGGGGAAGAAGAAACAGAAGAGAAAGAGACAGGAGGAGGAATCTTCATCAGATGAAGAGGATAGTTTGTGTTTGGTTTGTATGGAAACGTTCTCCAGCACCCGTTCAGGGGAGGTAAGGGAGAAGTGTCGTATGTGCAACCAGTGGGCACACAATCTCTGCTTAGTTAGTGAGCAGACCCTACATTTGCCATCACTGTAACTCAGATAGTGAATGTGTGTATCCTAGTTGAGTAGGCTATTATTGTTAGACCTATTTGTTTTGTTCTTTAGTTGTTACATACAGTAGGTTGGTCTTAATATGGATTTCCTTTTTGTGTTAAGATGCATACAGTTATGTAGGCCTATTTTTCAACTCGACAATGAAATTAAACTTTCAAATGTAGTTCTGCTTTCTTGCCTTCTTTTTAAGATTATTCCCATAAAGATAACATTGTGACAAACAACCCCATAGTGTGTGACAACCAACCCCTTGATGGGGTTGGTTGTCACAATGTGTTAGAGTGTCTTTGATAGTACATTTCTTCTTTATTACAATAAGTTAGAAAAAGTGAGGGGTACAAATTTTAAGCTATCACTTTAAGCTTCAATGTAATGTAGGAATGACTATTGAAAGATGTTTAGGTGATGAGCAATTCTCACTAGAGTAAAAAGTGTGCCTACTTACCCCGGTCTCCCCTACTTTTACAACTATTTTTGTGAGAATGTGAGAATCAATTTGAGTTCTAGACCTTTAGGAATAATGTGTACATTTAAT
>CM047508.1:2141337-2146337 GCA_026122265.1 Ammodytes dubius | reverse complement strand
TTACTAATTCATAAATCATAATTTGCCATAAACTAACAATGTATTTACTTAAAATATATTAAACACAAAAAATCTTTGAATGGCTCCAACATATATGAAAGGTTTTAGTAATATCTGCCAACCCCCCGCTAAGCTACTGGCATGTCACCTGGACGACCATTTGAAAAATCCTGATTGCGTTCTGAATCTCATACTTTCTACTATATAGTTTGGTAGAAAAAAGATTTAGGATGTCCCGATTCTTGTGGCCAGATTTAGGATGGTTAGAAGTACCCGGTTGTCCTACTTCATCCGGCCAAGATTGTTAGTGTTGAAAACTGCATCCTATTTGGGCGATTCTGACCCACAATCCAGTGCGCACGTGAAGTGACGTAACATCGACGAAAGCCTCCATATGAAAACAAACGGGGATGCGACGGATATAAGAGCAAGAGGCAAGATCAAGGCGCAATGTTATGATGAAATAAGAGAGAAAAGTATGTCCCAATAGTATGCCTACTGCATCCTAACTAGATTATTTTTATCGTCGGATGTAGTATGTAGAATAGAAAAAAGAAAGAGTATGCGATTCGGAACGCAAGCCCTGATTCGAATGTTGCATTAGACCTTTCATACTCTATCTCTCTCTCCCTCTCTTCCATAACATGTCTTCTTTCATACTCTCTCTCTCTCTCCCTCTCTCTCTGTCTATTTATCTTCCATAACATGTCTTCTTTCATACTAGTATAAATCAAAGGTCCAACATGTACATTCAGGTGTTTATTTGACTAAACCTTGTCTGTTTGCGTCTGTATATTTCTCCTATACAACCATCTCTAACGGACATTATCTCAACATTAGTTTTAAATCTTTAACTTCTAAAGCACTTACATCAACTAAACTTTCCATAATCATTCTCAGCACTATTCTGAAGGTTATTACAGAAGGATTTGTTCATATGTTGTTCACTGTCTGATTTATGAGACATTTTCTTCTTTATAAAACATGCTGAAAATGCATTTTTATTACTAGATTTATACAATAAAGAAAATACTGTATCCATAATCTGTTCTGTAAAAGCTTTGGAAACTAAAATGTTGTAAGAAATGAAATAAAGATTTTAACTCTTCAAGGCTTCATCCAACATCTAGAATTTTGATTTTTAAAATAGATGCAAATGTAAACATACTTATCTAGTTATTGACACATTAGCATATCTATTAGAAAATTCGGAAAAACTTGTAATACAAAAGCTATTCGTTTCAATGTCAGTAATCAACTGGCAAAGTTTCATGAGGATACCTATAAGTTAAAATTGTTGCCCTATTCACCTCAGTGTCTCTTAAAAATATCTAAAAATAGCCTACTTTGTCCAACTGCATCACAATACAAAACACTGCTGTTAGCATGCTAAGTAGCTACATCCACAACCGTTACAGGTGTATTAAGAACACACGTATCCCAGTAAGCCAGACACGCCTCTTTACCTACACTTAACGTCTTGAATCTGAACGAATCAAACTTTCTATGTGTTTTCAGGACAGTTTTACACTTATAAACGTGTTAAAAATAGCCAGAGTTTGGTGCTAACTAGCTAAAAGTCAGCTGGTAATACTTTGGCGTCTCTTAACTTTCTTTATTTACGTTTTAACAACAGTTTAACACGCTTATAGAGGCCTCAGGATAGGCATTAGATACCAGGGATTTGTGTAATAACGTAAGCTAGTGGATGTGTGTTTAGAATACGGAGATAAACGCAGAGGAATCACGGGAGGCTGGAGTTTTTATCAGGGCGATTGTCAAAACACCGGCCCGGACTCTCCTATCCCACCCGCATTCAGCCAAGGCCCGCCCTACTCGGCCTCTGATTGGCCAGTGCCGCCCTAGCCTGGCTCTGATTGGCTAATAGCTCACAGGATGCTGAGGATGGGAGAACGGTACTTTAGAGGACTATTTAGACTGTTTATTAAAGTGCCTTCAGGTTAAACATGTAATCCACCTTTAAGATTAAAGGAATACTTCACCCATAAGGAACCGGCATTCTATCAGTATAAAATCACTATTATAATATAATGAATGAGGTTTTTCTTCCCTCAGTCTTCCCTCAGTCTTCCCTTGGCCCAGCTGTCCTGTTAATCCTGACCCTTACTGTGATGTCACAAGAAGGAAACTGTAGGGTTAGACAGTGAGACCATAAAACACTCTTTCTGCCTTTTCTCAGGCTAGGATGATCCGATTTCAATTGCAACAGCTCTACAATGTCTGATGTTCTGTTGTTAAGATATGACATGGGGCTTATTATGAACCGTCCAGAGCCCTTAGGTCGTCTGGGACAGGTCTGCTTACAGTCCCCAGAGTTAGGACTAAACAAGGAGACAGACAGACAGACAGACAGACAGACAGACAGACAGACAGACAGACAGACAGACAGACAGACAGACAGACAGACAGACAGACAGGTCTACTTACAGTCCCCAGAGTTAGGACTAAACAAGGAGAAGCAGCTTTTAGTTTTTATGCTCCAAATCTCTGGAACAAACTCCCAGAGAACTTGAGGTCTGCTGCAACTCTCAGCTCCTTTAAATCAAATCTGAAGACTTTTCTGTTTCCATTTTAACCTGTCATTTTTATTTTATTTAAATGTTCTACTTCTTTTCATTCGCTTTTCAAAGTTTTCTAATGTGTATTGTGTATTTTAATCTCGCCCCTGTAAAGCACTTTGAATGGCCTTGTGTCTGAATTGTGCTATAGAAATAAACTTGCCTTGCCTTAAAATTAAACATGTATATTAGCTATAAAAGTTATTCAATCCTTTTAGTGTTTGATTCAATTAAAGACTTGTTATTTGCATAAATTAACTTGTGCCGTGTGTGTGATTTTTTGATGCGTGCACTCTTGACTGGCATGTTGCTAGCTACGGTGGGCCCCCTTTGTTTACATGGCAGTTTACAGAGCCTAGGCTGTGTATTAACACTGCAGATTACAGAGCCTAGGCTGTGTATTAACACTGCATTTATTTTTCGGCACACAGTGTCTTGATGTCATTATAAATGAGGGTCACCCCCGAATGATCTCTTGTGTTATTACTATCTATCTATCTATCTATCTATCTATCTATCTATCTATCTGTCTGTCTGTCTGTCTGTCTGTCTGTCTGTCTATCTATCTATCTGTCTATCTGTCTATCTGTCTATCTGTCTATCTATCTATCTATCTGTCTGTCTGTCTGTCTGTCTGTCTGTCTGTCTGTCTGTCTGTCTGTCTGTCTGTCTATCTATCTATCTATCTATCTATCTATCCATCTATCCATCTATCTATCTGTCTGTCTGTCTATCCGCCTGTCTGTCTGGTTATACCTGGCTACAGATACAAATTAGCAACATGCTAATAACTCTGCTGTAATAGTCTGTTGTGGAAAGTGTCCCTTTGAAGATGATAAGAGTAAATCCATCCTGGAAGGCAACACGCACTAGCCAATCAGAGAAGGCGTAGGGCGGAATCAGCCAATCGGAAGCGGCGTAGGGCGGGTCTTGGCCGAATGCGGGTGGGAAAATAAATAAAGCTAACTCCCTACATCAAAGTTAAATATTCCCATTTATCCCCAGTAAACTCCATATAAACTGTCTCTAACTTTCCCTCCCGGACCCCCACTGCCTCCCCCTAACACCCTGGGCGCCATTATCAGCCCGTTTAGCGCACTCACCCGCCCTGGTTGTGTCCGTCAGGTCGTGGTTATTACTGCGGGGGAACTCCTTCAGTTTCCGGCCACTGAGGTTGAGGCTCCCGCTGGCCGCTGCCTCATCCAGCGCGCGGTCCAAAGATCGGTTCCAGGGCGCTAACCCGGCCGGCCCTAGTCCGTTATTATGTGCGTTATTCCCAAAGTTATGTCCCGTGTTGGTATCCGAAGACGATCCCAACAACACCGAGGCCGCCATTACACGCTACCGACCGACGGCTGTGTTAGCTCGCAGTGTGCTAACTCTGCTAACCAACGGCTAGAAACCAGAACGCTCCCACCCTAAACTGTACAGCCGCGCATGCGCAGAGAGGATGACCCAGGCCATTAGGCAACAGATTATTATTAGATGGATGGATGGATGGATGGATAGATAGATAGATAGATGGATGGATGGATGGATAGATAGATAGATAGATAGATAGATAGATAGATAGATAGATAGATAGATAGATAGATAGATGGATAGATAGATAGATAGTTGGATGGATGGATGGATGGCTAGGGAAATTAAAATATCATGGCAGCCAAGTACATAATAAAAATGTTGTGTGTGTGTGTGTGTGTGTGTGTGTGTGTGTGTGTGTGTGTGTGTGTGTGTGTGTATGTGTGTGTTGTGTTCCCTAGGGAGAAGTCTATTGGTTCCCTAAAGCTTATAAACAAGTGGAAAACGTTTTGTTTTTCACTTTTCTAATGTCTATTCTATACTTGATGTATTTTAATCTTGTTGTATTTCTTGCCCCTGTAAAGCACTTTGTCTGAACGGTGCTGTATAACTAAACTTGCCTTGCCTACTTTTCATTAATATATATTCATATTTATCCTATTGTAATTGTGTTTATTGTGTTTGCTCGTAACTGTAAATGAGGAAAGTGAAAATAAAGGTTATTGATTGATTGAAAAAAAAAAAGATAATTTACAAATCCATCAAATGTTGAGATGACGTCATATGTACCAAGTTTCTACGTCATAAGAGGAAAATTATTTAATTGTGAAAAAAAACTGAAGGAAAATAATATTTCCATTCCGTATCATCTGTAGGCTTTGACCATCTGGCTATCACTGAGTGGACTCCATCCCCCAGAATGCACAGCGCTGTCGCATATCGGCGCATGCGCGTCTTCGGCAGCTGGATTCCAGGGCCGGTGGAAACATGGCGACGTACGTGGACATCCTGAAGAGCGAGTTCCCGGAGATCGACACGGAGCTTTTCCAGTACATCACAGGTGAGCGAAGCCGGCGAGAGGGACCAGGGACCCGGGCACAGGGGGCGGGGAGAGGGGCC
>CM047508.1:2131337-2136337 GCA_026122265.1 Ammodytes dubius | reverse complement strand
TTTTTGTTTTGTTTTTTTAAGATAATTTTTGACACTATCTTTCCCTCTAAGGACTAACTTATAAATATCTTTCCTCCCCCCCTGTCTCCAGATGTCTTCTCCAGGGGGCGGACCTATCCCTGTCGTTTGGCCGGCGCTTCGGTCTGATTGGTCGAAACGGCCTGGGCAAGACGACGCTGCTGAAGATGTTAGCCAATAGGAGCCTGCGAGTGCCCGCCCACATCTCCATCCTCCATGTGGAGCAGGAAGTGGCCGGAGACGAAACGCCCGCCCTGCAGAGCGTGTTAGAGAGCGACACAGTGAGGGAGGGCTACTGGGGGAGGAGAAGAGGCTGAACCAGCGTATAGCCAACGGAACGTACGTATATACACACTTTATAGACAGCCTAGGCTCTGTAAACTGGTATATACACAGGGTTAGAGGGTTAGGGTTAGACTGGTATATACACACTTTATACACAGCCTAGGCTCTGTAAACTAGGCTTTATACACAGGGTTAGAGGGTTAGGGTTAGACTGGTATATACACAGGGTTAGAGGGTTAGGGTTAGACTGGTGTGTTTACAGAGCGTCTTAGAGAGCGACACAGTGAGGGAGGGGCTACTGGGGGAGGAGAAGAGCTGAACCAACGCATAGCTAATGGAACGTATATACACAGTTTATAAACAAACTAGGCTCTGTAAACAGGTTAGAGGGTTAGGATTAGACTGGTATGTACACAGGGTTAGAGGGTTAGGTTAGACTGGTGTGTTTACAGAGCGTCTTAGAGAGTGACACAGTGAGGGAGGGGCTGCTGGGGGAGGAGAAGAGACTCAACCAACGCATAGCCAACGGAACGTACGTGTTTAGACTGTGTTTATGTACAGCCTAGGCTCTGTAAACTGGGCTTTATTAACAGGGTTAGAGGGTTAGGGTTAGGCTGGTATATACACAGGGTTAGAGGGTTGGACTGGTATATACACAGGGTTAGAGGGTTGGACTGGTATATACACAGGGTTAGAGGGTTGGACTGGTATATACACAGGGTTAGAGGGTTGGACTGGTATATACACAGGGTTAGAGGGTTAGGGTTAGAGGGTTAGGGTTAGACTGGTGTGTTTACAGAGCGTGTTAGAGAGCGACACTGTGAGGGAGGGCTACTGGGAGAGGAGAAGAGGCTCAACCAACGCATAGCTAACGGAACGTAAGTATATACACAGCCTAGGCTCTGTAAACTGGTTAGGGTTAGACTGGTGTATACACAGGGTTAGAGGGTTAGAGGGTTAGGGTTAGACTGGTGTGTTTACAGAGCGTCTTAGAGAGCGACACAGTGAGGGAGGGGCTACTGGGAGAGGAGAAGAGGCTCAACCAACGCATAGCTAACGGAACGTAAGTATATACACAGCCTAGGCTCTGTAAACATGATGTACTAATACACAGCCTAGGCTCTGTAAACTGGTATATAAACTGGTTAGGGTTAGACTGGTATATACACAGGGTTAGAGGGTTAGGGTTAGACTGGTATATACACAGGGTTAGAGGGTTAGGGTTAGACTGGTGTGTTTACAGGGTTAGAGGGTTAGGGTTAGGTTAGGGTTAGTGGTTTACACGGGTTAGAGGTTAGGGTTAGAGGGTTAGGGTTAGAGGGTTAGGTTGACTGTGTGTTTACAGGGTTAGAGAGTTAGGGTTAGACTGGTATATACACAGGGTTAGAGGGTTAGGGTTAGACTGGTGTGTTTACAGGGTTAGAGGGTTAGGGTTAGAGGGTTAGGGTTAGACTGGTGTGTTTACAGGGTTAGAGAGTTAGGGTTAGACTGGTATATACACAGCCTAGGCTCTGTAAACTAGGCTTTATTAACAGGTTAGAGGGTTAGGGTTAGACTGGTGTGTTTACAGAGTGTCTTAGAGAGTGACACAGTGAGGGAGGGACTGCTGGGGAGGAGAAGAGGCTCAACCTACGCATAGCCAACGGAACGTACGTGTTTAGACGCATTATACTCAGCCTAGGCTCTGTAAACTGGTATATACACAGGGTTAGAGGTTAGGGTTAGACTGGTGTGTAAACAGAGTTAGAGAGCGACACAGTGAGGGAGGGGCTACTGGGGGAGGAGAAGAGTCTTATTACAAGCATAGCTAATGGAACGTAAGTGTATACACACTTTATACACATCCTAGGCTCTGTAAACTAGTGACTGTAGGAGGAGGCTCAATGCGTAGCCAACAGAAGTTAGGAATAAACACTTCAAGATTGAAGCCATTTGCACGACTGATGTGTGTGTGTGTGCGCGTGTGTGTGTGTGTGTGTGTGTGTGTGTGTGTGTGTGTGTGTGTGTGTGTGTGTGTGTGTGTGTGTGTGTGTGTGTGTGTGTGTGTGTGTGTGTGTGTGTGTGTGTGTGTGTGTGTGTGTGTGTGTGTGTGTGTGTGTGTGTGTGTGTGTGTGTGTGTGTGTGTGTGTGTGTGTGTGTGTGTGTGTGTGTGTGTGTGTGTCTCAGGTCTGATGGGATGGAGAGTGTTCGACTGACAGAGATCTACGGCAAACTGGAGGAGATAGACTCTGACAAAGCTCCAGCACGGTAACTATACTATCTATCTATCTATCTGTCTATCTGTCTGTATGTCTGTCTGTATGTCTGTCTGTCTGTCTGTCTATCTGTCTGTCTGTCTGTCTATCTATCTATCTATCTATCTATCTGTCTGTCTGTCTGTCTGTCTATCTATCTGTCTGTCTATCTGTCTGTCTATCAATAAACTGGTGAATGTGTCGACCAATGAAATGACAGATAGTTTTGATTGACATCTCTCTCGTCCAATCAGAGCCTCCGTCATCCTGGCCGGTCTGGGATTCTCCCCCAAGATGCAAACGCAGATGACAAAGTGAGTTTCTCTCTCACACACACACAAACACACACCACACACACACACACACACACACACACACACACACACACACCAGTGTTTCTACACATTCTTAACACAATAATGTGATTTTTTCTTTGGCCTTGAAATGTCTGATATATCATTTCTCACTGGTCTTAAAGATTGTCTATGAAGTGAATGTTTCATTTAAATGTGTTTTTTGGGGAAAATGTGTCTTCTTCTATTCACACTGTTAAACCATGTGTGTGTAACATTTTTTTATTTACTTTGCAAAATGATCCAGGGACTCCCCATGTTTGGGTTAATATTAGGGCTGTCAAGCGATAAAAAAAATAAGCTAATTACAGGCTTTGTGATTAATTAATCTAAATTAATCGCATACTTTTATGACACTTTTATACCTGTTTATAAACAGCTGTATAGCCTGCTACAGTTTGTTTCTCTCTCTCTCTCTCTCTCCGTCTCTCGTAACTTCTGTCTCCACAACAGACAGCGCTGCACTGCCACAGATGCCTATGCCGATTCATTCACCATCGTCGTACTCATAGGCAAAAATATTGACACACACACACACACACACAGACACGGGGCGGGTGTCCGTTTACGCGGGAGGCGAGACAGATAGCAAACAAAATTGAGACACACGGAGGAAGATTGAGAGATACTTTTGAACCTACATTGTTGCACCCACTAAATCAATAATGCACAGACACTGCGGAGAATAAAGTAAGATGTCTTTCTACCTTCATGCTTATTTGCCGAAGCATCCCATAAACCGTCCATAGAGCCCTCGGCCCCTTTCCCCCAGCTTCTCTCTTTACTTTTCTCCCTGTCACCCGTTGCGGGCTGTGTCTGCAAGCTACAGGTTCAGCTCGGTGCAGCTGCGCAGCACTTTTGCACCGGGTCAAAGGGCATTATAGAAGTGCGATTAATCTGCGTTAATTTTTTAATCGCGTTCATTTTTCTGTGATTAATTAATCGAAATTAACACGTTAATTTGACAGCCCTTATTAATATCCTTTATTTCCTTCCCGTTCTGGATGTGTGATAAATCCTAACCGCTCTGAAACTGTAGGCCTATTTATTAAAACTTCTGTGTTCTGTGTGCAGGGAGTTCTCTGGAGGATGGAGGATGAGGTTGGCCCTCGCCAGAGCTCTGTTTGCTAAGTGAGTTTAAACTGTCTGTCTGTCTGTCTGTCTCTGCGTCTGTCCTGTCTGTCTGTGTGTGTGTGTGTATGTCTCTGCGTCATATCACTGCAGATTAACATCCAGACCCCCCTACCGGTGTTTGTTTTTGGACTTCTCACCTTTTTCATGGCTTATGAGTTTGCATGCCTGTATGTAACAGACATGATTGACAGCTGTCTAATGTCTCTCCTCTGCGTTCCAGGCCTGACCTGCTGTTACTTGATGGTGAGTCACATGTTTAGGATAATAATACATTATTATATATAATATATATGGAGATAGAGATAATGCATTATTACTGACAGTGTTGGGCTCATTACTTATCATAACTTATTATGCTTTTTGTCTTTGTGTTTCAGAGCCCACTAACATGTTGGACATCAGAGCGATCTTGTGGCTCGAGAACTACCTTCAGGTCTGTAGCATTATCTTTAGCACTAGCATTCCCTCTCTCTCTCTCTCTCTCTCTCTCTCTCTCTCTCTCTCTCTCTCTCTCTCTCTCTCTCTCTCTCTCTCTCTCTCTCTCTCTCTCTCTGTCTCTCTCTCTCTCTCTGTCTCACACACACACTCTCTCTCTGTCTCACACACACACACTCTTTTTTACACCTTTATGAACACCCCCTCTCCCCCACAGACCTGGGTGTCCACCATACTTGTAGTTCTCTAACCCCCCTCTCCTGGGCGTCCACCATACTTGTAGTTCTCTAACCCCCCTCTCCTCCACCATACTTGTAGTTCTCTAACCCCCCTCTCCTCCACCATACTTGTAGTTCTCTAACCCCCCTCTCCTCCACCATACTTGTAGTTCTCTAACCCCCCTCTCCTCCACCATACTTGTAGTTCTCTAACCCCCCTCTCTTCCACAGACCTGGGTGTCCACCATACTTGTAGTTCTCTAACCCCCCTCTCTTCCACAGACCTGGTGTCCACCATACTTGTAGTTCTCTAACCCCCCTCT
>CM047508.1:2118837-2126337 GCA_026122265.1 Ammodytes dubius | reverse complement strand
AAACATTTTAGTCTGTATGTTTAGGTCATATCTCCATGACAACACTGAGGGGGTGAATTTTTTCGGACCACGCTAGTTTTTATTTTATCGGAGGTTAAAATGTATTGGCGCGATCTCTTGAGTGACAGCTCTCCGCCCGTTGTCCCTCACTTTGCCTCGGAGGTATACGTCAGCTATCTCCCTCCCCCTCACAAAATGGCGACGCGCATAAACCAGGATTATTGGATGCCGTGTGAATAACTGAGGTCAGCCCGGATGCTACATCCATATTATTTACTATCTATGGAGGAAACGCACCAATCAGAGACCAGCGTTTAGTCTGATCATTTAAAGTCTCTACGAGGAACTTTTAAATATTTCTGAAACAGTCTCATTTCTCCTCTGATGATCATAAATTACATGTAACAGCAAACCAGACCATCAGTGCAAAGAATGCTATTTTTATACAGTTTTTCTTAATGCCTTTGTCATGGGTATACGCTCACCCAGGAATAACAGCTGGCGTAGTAAAAACACTACTGCTTTAGTCCAAAGGAGGGCGCTAGAATTAACACAAACTGAAAGTTCCTCAGAGCACCTTTAAACTATGAACTAATGATATTTATACAGAAGTTAATTAAGGAAAATGTTATGTTGGATGTTTGTACTGACCTGTCTGTCTGTCGTTTGTCTTGTCTGTCCCCCCCCCCCTCCCTTTGTCAATCTGTCTGTCTGCCTCCCCCCCTCCCTGCCTGTATCTATCTGCCTGTCTGCCTGTCCCCTCCCCCTATCTGTCTGTCTGTCTACCTGTCTCCCTCTCTACCTGTCTGCCTGTCCCCTCCCCCTGTCTACCTGCCTGTCTGTCTGCCTGTCTACCTGTCTCTCTCTCTGCCTGTCTGTCTACCTGTCTATCTACCTGTCTGTCTACCTGTCTCCCTGCCTGTCTCTCTCTCTCTCTACCTGTCTGTCTGTCTACCTGTCTCTCTCTCTACCTGTCTGTCTGTCTCCCTCTCTGTCTGTCTACCTGTCTCTCTCTCTCTCCCCCCTCCCTGTCTACCTGCCTGTCTGTCTGTCTACCTCTCTGCCTGTCTCTCCTCTCTGCCTGTCTCCCTCTCCCCCCTACCTGCCTGTCTATCTACCTGTCTCCCCCCCAGAGCTCTAAAGATTGGTTACTTCTCCCAGCATCATGTGGACCAGTTGGACCTGAATGTTTGCTCCATAGAACTTCTGCTCAACAAGTTCCCTGGTGAGACTTTTTTTCTTTTTATTATACCTTTATTTCTACAGGTAAATCCCATTGAGACCGGAGACTCTTTTACAAGGGAGACCTGTTTTCCTTTCCCACGTTACCATTCACACACACATTCATACATTTCATTCATTTTTCATTTTCCTTTATCTATTCTCGAAAGATCAATTGAGGGGTGACCCTCTTTTACAATGACGTCGAGACAGATACACAATATACAATGAGAATACATAACAAGCTTTACAAAGAGACAACAACAACTAAAACATTCAGATCAATTGAATAAAACAGAACAATAGCCTAATTAAAACAGTTACAAGTGTAGAGGGGCTGATTCAAAATAATAACTTTAAATTGGTTAACAGTTATGAGTGTATTTATTTTAATTTGATTTTCCCTCTCCCAGGCAGGACAGAGGAGGAGTACCGACACCAGTTAGGAGGTTATGGGATCACAGGGGAGCTGTCCACGCGGCCTGTAGCCAGTCTCTCTGGAGGACAGAAGAGCAGGGTGGCCTTCGCTCAAATGACTATGCCCTGGTGAGTGTGTGTGTGTGTGTGTGTGTGTGTGTGTGTGTGTGTGTGTGTGAGTCTGTGTGTGTGTCTGTCTCTGTGTGTGTGTCTGTCTCTGTGTGTGTGTCTGTGTCTGTGTTTGTGTGTGTGTGTATGTCTGTGTATGTACGGTATGTTTGTTTCTGTGTGTGTGAGTGTCAGTCTCTGTGTGTGTGTCTGTGTCAGTGTGTGTCTCAGATGATTATGCCATGGTGTGTCTGTCTGTCTGTGTCTGTATGTCACTCAGTCTGTGTGTCAGACAGGCAGACAGACAGACAGACAGACAGACAGACAGACAGACAGACAGACAGACAGACAGTAACTCTCCTGTCTCTCTTTCAGTCCAAACTTCTACATCCTTGACGAGCCGACTAATCATCTGGACATGGAGACTATCGAGGCTCTGGCCAAGTCCCTCAACAAGTACAAGGTGTGTGTGTGTGTGTGTGTGTGTGTGTGTGTGTGTGGTGATGTCACTTAGACCCTGTTTCCACCTGGCATTAATATGTGGTTCTGAGGAATCCGATCGTTATATGTAAATGTAATATGCTTGTTCACACCTGGCCTTAACAATGCGTCGTCTATGCGCGTTTGCGATCCGGATTCGAATTCCCCGCGCTGTATGGAAATCAGCTCGTACATCATTTCCGCTTATACTGTTGTTTTTAACCGGCGGGGGCAGCAGTGCCCCGCCCTTGCCTAGTCTGCCGGAAATAAAAGAAGAAGAACAACAACAACAAACAGTTGTTTGGCAAGTTCCGAACAAGTCACCGACTCGTCGGCCCAAAGCGAAATCAAGAGGCTAGTTTCCTGTGTTGACCATCCACGACACTCCATCTTCAATGTTTTCTGTTGTCTGTTTACCTGCAACGGTGCGCTTTTATGACGTGAATTGTCGCGTGAATGAGTACGCCTTTCCGCCCAGTCACTCGCCGCAGTTGAGTGGGCGGGGCCTAATGTGTATGAGATGCGCATACGCGTTTCCACTGTTAATGGATATGTGGATATGTGGTCTCAAACCACCTCCGAATGTGGATAATTTCAATGCGCATTGAGCGTGTTTCCACCTGTAGTTAGCGCGATCGGATCCTAAAAACCACATATTAATGCCAGGTGGTCTGAGACGCTGCTCCCTGATTGGTCCCTGAGATGTACAGAACTGTCTTTTATTTTATAAACTTTATCAACAATTGACATTAACAATTACAACACCCGCCAGGTATTGTGATACTATTTTCAGAAAATTCTTGGTATTTCATTATTAAATCGTAAGTGTTGAGCAATTTTTTAACAAGCTATCAAAGACCATCTATTAAACCTGCAGTGTGTAGAATTTTGGGTTTTATTTCCTAGCAGATTTTGTTGAAAATAATTATAATATCCATAAGTACATTTAATTTAGTGCATAATAGCTGAAAATTTTTTTTTCAATTATTTTTCTCCCTCCCTCTCCTCCCTCCCTCTTCTTTCTTTCTTTCTTTCTTTCTTTCTTTCTTTCTTTCTTTCTTTCTTTCTTTCTTTCTTTCTTTCTTTCTTTCTTTCTTCTTTTTTTCTTTCTTTCTTTTCTTTCTTTCTTTCTTTCTTTCTTTCTTTCTTTCTTTCTTTCTTTCTTCTTTCTTTCTTTCTTTCTTTCTTTTTTTTCTTTCTTTCTTTCTTTCTTTCTTTCTTCTTTCTTTCTTTTTTCTTTCTTTTCTTTCTTTCTTTCTTTCTTTCTTTCTTTCTCCTCTCCCCCTGCCTCCCTCCCTCCCTCTCTCTCTCTCTCTCTCCCTCCCTCCCTCCCTCTCTCTCTCCCTCTCTCTCTCTCTCTCTCTCTCTCTCTCCAGGGCGGGGTGATCTTGGTCTCCCATGACGAGCGTCTCATCCGTCTGGTGTGTAAGGAGCTGTGGGTGTGTGACGCGGGTAAAGTGTGCCGCATCGAGGGGGGCTTCGACGAGTACCGGGACATACTACAGGAACAGTTCAGGAAGGAGGGGTACCTTTAAACGCCCTCTCTATACCCCTCCTAAAGCCCGCCCACTTTACCCCTACAGCAACCAACCAGAGGCCAGCGGAGACAAGCAAGCAAGCAGGCCGGACTGTCCTGTCCTGTCTGTCTCCTGATTGGCCCCGTGCCCCTTGTGATGTCATAGAGAACTATACAGGAGAAAGGGGAGGAGTCAAAGAAAAGAAAAAAGCGAAGAAAAGCAAAGCGCCGTTGTTTATTATTCATCCGTTACTTTCAAACCTTTAGATTGTGTTTTGTATCAGCGAGCGGCCGCCAGACAAACTGTTTATTTACTACAATAAAACCCATCAGATCATGTGTGTGCTTCCAGTTCTTTAAACCTGCAGTGTGGAGAATTTGGGGTTTTATTTCCTAGCAGATTTTGTAGAAAGTAATTATAATATCCATGAGTACATTTAATCTAGTGCATAATAGCTGAAAAAAATGTTTTGAATTATTTATTTTTCCCTTAGAAAGGGTCTCATATATGTCCATATTTCCTGCATATTTTGGACCAAGGCCTAGTGCCGCCATCTTGAAAGTGTCATAGTTGGAATGTCATCAGGTGCATTGTTTAAAGTTTAGAATTGTTCTTGTCCTTGAAGGCCACTGTAGCTTCTGTTATTATTCTAAAGGGTTGGGGTTACCCAGGGAGCGTTGCATTCTAGAACTTTGTAGAACTTTCTTGATGATGTCATATTACACACTGCACCTTTAAATGTTTACACTTGTTTGCTTGTATTTATACTATGGCTGTGTTCCAGTCCCCATACTATCTACTATTTAGTTTGATAAAAGATTTAGGATGTCCCGATCCTTTTACTATGGTTAGTAGATGACCCGATTTCTACTAGATCCGGTGGAGATTTTTAGTGTTGAAATCAGCACGCTATTTGGGGCGATTCTGACCCACAATCCAGTGCGCACCGGAAGTGACGGATGTAAAAGCAAGAGGCAAGATCAAGGAGCCATGTTATGATGAAATAAATAAGTAAAAGTATGTCCCAAGTGTAGCATACTGTATCCTAACTAGATACTGTTTATCAGATGTAGTATGTAGGAGAGGAAAAAGAAAGAGGAGATTTGATTCAAACCAGTGAGGCTGTGATACATGTTACTGGCCACAGGAGGGCGCTGCAGACCATACAAACACACATGAAGACGATGACAGATTTATGATAATTTTATTTTTAAGACAAAGTCCATTTAGTAAAAACAGTTTCTCAAAGTAGCCAAATCTCTTGTGAAAGCGTTGTCCCTTTTCTCCCCACACACACACACTCACACACACACACACACAAACATTTAATATATTTTTTATCACATATAATTTTTCTGCATTTTACACAGTGCAGTGGTCTAGGACAAAAGTGGACACAAAACTGAGAAAACAGCTCTGTGCTCTGAAATGTTTGGTATTATTTTATCTACTTGCACCTTTTGAAATGGGAATTTATAAAAGCATGTAAAAAAAATCTAGAAAAATGCTCTTAGACCTCAGACAAGCACAAAGCTAGCTACATTGACCCTTTGTTTGCATTCCAGTTTACAGAGCCTAGGCTGAGTATTAACACTGGATTATTTTCCAGCACACACACAGTACAGACAGGTAGTGGATCATGAGGAGATATTCACTGATTTTGACTAGAAGTGATTTTGACAACAAGCGTTCTCCAGAATAACTGACTACACCTTTAAAGCCCATTCTAAACACACACAGACAGACATAAACACACACACTCTCACACACACTCACACACACACACAGTTCCCTTCTCTACATCTCTCTAGGTAAACCCCTCTGTCTGATAACGGGCATCACAGCCTCTCTATAAAACCTCTCCAGTTTGCACACGGACACACAGACACAGGCTGTGTCTTGATTCAGGGGTTGCACCCTACGTAGGACGCAGTCTCGCGGTCTATGAAGGCTATAGCCTATGAAGGCCGATTTTAAGGCCGGTTTTAAGGCCAACGAGCGTTGTTAAATGAGACGGTCTCCGCAGGTCTCCGTTTACGAGCATTTCCGGTTCACGTAACAAGCCGTTACCTTGCGTGACGACTCGCCGCTCCTGTGCTGCCTAGCAACCCTGATTGCTGCCAACGGAGACAGCCCTGTCAATGGAGGAAAAAAGAAAAAGAAGTTGCCTACCAGACGAAAAGAAAAAAAGTACAAGAAAAAAAGAAAGGAAGATAAAAGTTAAGAAGATGGAGCAACACGTTGCTGTTTTGTTATTTTTTATTTTATTTTATGCTATCTCTGAAAAAACCGCAATGAATCTTGGGATATGTTGGGCCACGAAGGATCCATCTGATGCAGCCTTCAAAACCGTGAAACGAAGGCTGCATTTCACGGCTGCATATGAGGAGCCTTGCAAACGGGACAGCCTTTGCGCGCCGCTATGACGCAATCGGTCTTCAAATGCAGCCTACATAGGGTGCAACCCTGAATCAAGACACAGCCACACTCTCTCTCTCTCTCACACACACACACCACACTCTCTCACACACTCACACACACACACACACACACACACACACCCTACATCTCTCTAGGTAAACCCGTCTGTCTGATAGTAGGCAGAACAGCCTCTTTATAAAACGTCTCCAGTTTGCACACGGTCTCGTTCCACCTCTCGGGGTCAAAGGTCACGGGAGCGATGGCCGTCTCTCTCGGTGTGTAAACGGCCAGGTCGGCATTCTGCAAACCTGTCACCGCCAACTGCACCTGGATCTGAGTGTAGTAACTGTGGGAGGGCTTCAGACGGTAGGCAGGGGGCTGGGGGGAGGGGTGGGGAGACAGAGAAAATGTATTTAGAAAGTGTGTATTTATGTGTGTGTGTGTGTGTGTGTGACAAGAGAATATATATATATATTTTTTTTTACTTTTTTTTTTTTGGAACACAAAAAGACAACTGTAAAAGTGAACACAAAAGGATGTGTAGTAGCCGTGGGAGGTCTTTAGACGGTAGGCAGGGGGCTGGGGAGGGAGTGGGAGGGGGGGGACAGACAGATAAAATGTATTTAGAAAGTGTGTATTTTGTGTATGTATGTGTGTGTATTGTGTATGTATGTGTGTGTGTGTGTGTGTGTTTGACAAGAGAAAATGTTTTTTTTTCTTTTTTACTTTTTGTTTTTTTTGGAACACAAACACAACTGTAAAAGTGAACACACAAACAAAAGACAAAATAAATTAATAACCAACATGGCGTACACTACTTTACAGGTTTCTAAGGACATTGTTTAAAGTAGTAACTGTGGGAGGTCTTCAGACGGTAGGCAGGGGGCTAGGGGGGGGAGACAGAGAAAATGTATTTAGAAAGTGTGTATTTTGTGTGTGTGTGTGTGTGTGTTGTGTGTGTGTTGTGTGTGTGTCACAAGAGAAAATGTATTTAGAAAGCACTTTTTTTTAAACTTTTTTTTTTTTTTTTAGGAACACAAACACACAACTGTAAAAGTGAACACACAAACAAAAGACAAAACAAAACTAACAACTAACATGGCGTACTCTACTTTACAGGTTTCTAAGGACATTGTTTAAACTAAAGGTAAATGTTAAGCAGAAAATAAAAAGTCAACGAGGTGTCATGTAGGTCCCTTCAGTACTGTTATATAGTCCAGGAAAGGCTGACATATCTGTTTAAACTTCTCTGCTTTCCCTGAAATCTCATAACAGATTTTCTCCATATGTAGTGTTGGAAAAAAAAAAGGCATTAAAAAAAATGTGATTGTAATAT
>CM047508.1:2108837-2113837 GCA_026122265.1 Ammodytes dubius | reverse complement strand
ACGACTTTGTTGGTGTAGAGCGTGTCAGGGAGGGACCATAGGGGAGGGACCAAAGAGAACAAGTGGAGCGGTTGAGGTATTTGGATTCAGATCTCTATCCCAACTGCTATTTTCTCCCCAAATCCTCCACCCCAGCTTTAAAATATGGAGTCAGTGATTCTGGAGAACGCTTGTTGTCAAAATCAGTGAATATCTCCTCATGATCCACTACCTGTCTGTACTGTGTGTGCTGAAAAAAAATGCAGTGTTAATACACAGCCTAGGCTCTGTAAACTGGCATGTTTCTAGCTACGGCAGGCCCTTTGTTTACATACAAGTTTTCAACGTTTTTTCTTATGACATATAAACCTTTTGAATATCTTGAGGTGTACAGAGCCTAGGCTGTGTATTAACACCACACACGGTACAGACAGGTAGTGGATCATGAGGAGATATTTACTGATTATGACAAAAAGTGATTTTGATTAACAAGCGTTCTCCAGAATCACTGACTGTACCTTTTAATCTGTAAAATAAAAAAGTCAGAGAGATATGCGAGCCACAGACACATAGACAGACAGACGTTTCTTGCTTGATAGATAGATAGATAGATAGATAGATAGATAGATAGATAGATAGATAGATAGATAGATAGATAGATAGATAGATAGATAGACAGACAGACAGACAGACAGACAGACAGACAGATAGATAGATAGATAGACAGACAGACAGACAGACAGACACAGACAGACAGACAGACAGACAGACAGACAGACAGACAGACAGACAGATAACAAACCTTATCCCCTGTCTGAGAGGGTCTACTCCGCTGGGTCCTAGAGGGGTTGGGTTTGGCCGGTTCCCTTTCATCAGGACTTTGGCTCATGATGGTCGGATGATACCGGACTTTGGGAATAATCCGTTTGTTGCTCTGATTCTGACTGGTTTCGCTGATAGTTGTTGCTGGTGCTGTTAATGTGAATGTGTGTGTTTGTTTCTTAGTAGTTTTGCTTGTAGCCGGTGCTTGTGTGTGTGAATGTGTGTGTGTCTCTGGGTGTGTGTGTGCCTGGTGTGTGTGAATGTGTGTGTGTCTCTGGGTGTGTGTGTGTCTGTGTGTGTGTCTCTGGGTGTGTGTGTGTCTGTGTGTGTGAATGTGTGTGTGTCCGTGTCTCTGGGTTTGTGGGTCTGAATCGACGGGTGATATCGGACCTCAGGAAATATCTGGTTGTGATTCTGCGTCTTCATGTCGTCTGGAATAGAACACAACTGTTTTTAAAGAACACAAACACACAACTGTAAAAGTGAACACACAAACAAAATTAAAAATAAAATCAACAGCTAACATGGCGTACTCTTAACTACTTTACAGGTTTCTAAGGA
Source organism: Ammodytes dubius (assembly GCA_026122265.1). NCBI lineage: Eukaryota > Metazoa > Chordata > Actinopteri > Uranoscopiformes > Ammodytidae > Ammodytes > Ammodytes dubius. The sequence continues at coordinate 2,112,475 of CM047508.1, read as the reverse complement.
CATTGTTTAAACTAAAAGGTAAATGTTAAGCAGAAAAAAAAAGTCAACGAGGTGTCATGTAGGTCCCTTCAGTACTGTTATATAGTCCAGGAAAGGCTGACATATCTGTTTAAACTTCTCTGCTTTCCCTGAAATCTCATGACAGATTTTCTCCATTTATAAAGTACTAGAGAACTCCATGAGCCACATATCGAAGCAGGGGGCTATCTCCTTATTCCAACAATATTTCGTTTTTATGTGGAGCAAAAAAAAAAAAAAAAAAAAAAAAAAAAAGAAATCTTGAATAAAGGTAAATGTGAAGAAAAAAAAAGTTGGAACACAGTTGGTTATTCAAGCTTTTATTTTGGAAAGGTTGACCGGATGTTTTGGCCGCCCGGTTATTTAAAGGCTGGTTTTAAATCCTTTTATGAACACATGGTTTTAGTGCACAGTTAAAGGTGAGTGACTTCTGTGTTATTATATCCATTTTAATCTGCTTTATCTCGTTTTTGGGCGCACATTTGTCACCAGACGTCATTCAGAAAGTGTCATAAATAGCGAATACGTCACATATCGTCATAAATCAGCTGTTACGTCAGCCGTTTATCATGTTTACCCACGTGGTCATTCACGCCCCTTCATTCGGCATTAATCGCTTCAAAGCAGCTGCTCGTATTTAAAAATAGTATCGCACTTTTAATATCTAGCCATCGTGTTGAACCGGTGAAATTAGGCGTCAACATGGGCTTTAAATCGGCAAAAAAACAACTTAAATTAACCTTTTCACAACTTATTTTGAAGCCGAAACATTTAGAGTTAACAATTATGTGAGAATGTAACTTTAAAAGTGTCCTCAAATAAAGATTGAGCGCGTGACAGAGACCGAAACGTTAAAATTATGAGATTAGCGATCGGAGTCTGGGGGTGAAATTAGTTTGTCTCTCCGCACATAACACAGGTTTACATTTTCAGTTAAGAGTTATTAATGTGTATTTGCTGGTTATAAACAGACTGTGTGTGTGTGTGTGTGTGTGTGTGTGTGTGTGTGTGTGTGTGTGTGTGTGTGTGTGTGTGTGTGTTGTGTGTGTGTGTGTGTGTGTGTGTGTGTGTGTGTGTGTGTGTGTGTGTGTGTGTGTGTGTGTGTGTGTGTGTGTGTGTGTGTGTGTGTGTGTGTGTGTGTGTGTGATCAAATAGAAACAGTCCCTTACCTTTAGTTGTGTGTGTGTGTGTGTGAAGTGTGTCGGACTGAATATATTCTGGAGGTGAAACTGTTTTGTTTGAGTCAGTCAGACAGACAGTAATGACTCATGTAACATCTCGTGACGCTCTCTGTCATATGTCCGGGCATGTCTGGGCAAGGCAACACATTTTCCGCCATATTAAAAACACATGTAGCTGTCTCTCTCTGTTCTCTCTCTTTCTCTCTCTCTCTCTCTCTCTCTCTCTCTCTCTCTCTCTCTCTCTCTCTCTCTCTCTCTCTCGCTCTCTGTATATGTCTCTCTCTCTCTCTGTATATGTCTCTCTCTCTCTCTCTCTCTCTCTCTCTGTATATGTCTCTCTCTCTCTCTCTGACTCTCTCTCTCTCTCTCTCTCTGCCTATTAATTTTAATTCTTTATATAAAACGGTGTAGCCTAATAATCGCAGTGAGGATATTATAGCGCTCAACAATATGGTTCCAGAACACGTAAAAATCCCATTCATTTTCGCCATAGAATATTTTATTTTTTAGCCGTATTGCAATAACCATTCAAGTTGTAATCACCACAAGCTAGTCGAGTGTGAAACGATGACATATGCGTCTGTTAATGACACAAGCTCGTTTGATATCAACGTAATTTTAAGTAAAAAAGTTGTTTATTCGCGATCTCAGTGTGAAGAACTACACTACCCATAATCCTTCAGCGTCCCAGCGGCGTCTCTGATTGGTTGAGCCATCGATATATTGGAGAATTGCATCTCGGTAATATCAGCAGTCAGGATGGCCGAGCGGTCTAAGGCGCTGCGTTCAGGTCGCAGTCTCCCCTGGAGGCGTGGGTTCGAATCCCACTTCTGACAACAACCTTTTCCCATTTTGACCATAGTGGGCTACACATAGGAGTTGTATTTGTTTGCGAGTGTTATTCATGGAGACATTATAGGCAAGGCAAGGCAAGTTTATTTATATAGCACAATTCAGACACAAGGCCACTCAAAGTGCTTTACAGGGGCAAGATTAGAATACATAAAACATTATAAAACATTTAAAAGCGAATAAAAGAAGCAAATAAAATAAAAATTGCAGGTTATAAAGAAAGGTTTTACTTTGCCTTTTGCGAGAAGAATACACGGCCATTTTGTAATATGCCTTCAAACCATAGATAGTATAATACAAACACGCATGCTAACAGAAAACGAGCTACATTCAATTTACCTGTGACATTGTTAGCTTACAAAGTCTGCCTGGCGCAACCTTTTATAGGTCCATGGGCGCACCAGGTGAAATCAATGTGTTTACGGTGAAAGCTTTATATAGTAATGACTTACAGAGACTTACAGACACTTTACTTTACCTCTATTCTTGACTTTAATTAGTTGACGGCCCTTCGGTTTACTGTAATAAACGCACGCTGCATACAATGGGACTCATCACACCGATATCCCTCCGCCTCAATATCAGTGATCACCTATCTAGTCTTTCTTTATATGTCCATGATCTAGTCTCGCAAAGCCAGACCAAACTACATACAGTAAGTAGTGTGTGTTCACCCTACTCACACATTAGTACAGTGGCCTTTATATGCGCGGCACTATAAGTCTAGTCAAGTCAAATCAGACATATAAGAGAATCGAGAAAACGTTTCAGACTATTCCGCGGGGAACAAATAAAAGCGCACAGGCACAAACAAAAACAAATAGGCCGGATGTATAAAGTGGTGTAATAGGCCATAAGGTGAACTATAGTAAAAAGTGTCCAGAAAGTAATTTTCGTTGGGCACTACTTTTTTTCTCGCATCGATAATACCGTTGTGAACATTGGGTTAAAAGTTCTCCTCAAAATATCCTGCAGTTTTTTTTAAGAGCCATAAATGTATAAAAATGTGAATTACAAAAAAACGAAACTCTTATGCTGCTGCGGGGTTTGCTTGTACATTATATATACTAATTACTATGTAGCCTACAACACTATAATAGGCCTAAAAGTAACAATTCTTACCATTTGGACAGCAGCCTATTTCCCCAAAAAATCCGACAATAAACTCCAGTGAATACACAGCCTGTGTGTGTGTGTGTGTGTGTGTGTGTGTGTGTGTGTGTGTGCGTGCGCGCGCGTGTGTGCGTGCGTGCGTGTGTGTGTGTGTGTGTGTGTGTGCGTGTGGTGGTGTGTGTGTGTGTGCGTGCGCGCGTGCGTGCGTGCGTGTGTGTGTGTCAGCCATGGACCCATTATGTGTCAGCTAGATATTTTGCTGACTAAATTCTCCGTTTTGACCTCGTGACCTTTTAGAAAATACGTCACCTTCGCGTTCTGTCCAATAGTGCTCTGCTGTGATTGGTCAAATGTTAGAACCTATTGGAGGCGAGCCAATCCCTGCGTTCCAAATCTCACACTCAAGTGTCATGTTATTAGAATGCAACGCTCCCTGGGTAACCCCAACCCTTATGAATAATAACAGAAGCTACA
>CM047508.1:2018837-2101337 GCA_026122265.1 Ammodytes dubius | reverse complement strand
AGGGATGGAGGGGGGGGGGAGAGGGAGGGAGGGAGAGAGAGAGCAACATGTGAACCTCCGAATTCAACAGGGTCTCTGCATTCTCAAACTCTAGAGAGATGGAGGGATGAAGGGAGAGAGGGAGGGGGGAGGGAGAGAGATATTTATACATTAATAGCTTGGAGAGAAGGAGAGAGAGGGAGGGGGAGAGGGAGGGAGAGAAGGAGGGAGAGAGAGAGAGAGAGAGAGGGAGGGAGAGAGACAGAGAGAGAGAGAGAGAGAGAGAGAGAGAGAGAGAGAGAGAGAGAGAGAGAGAGAGAGAGAGAGAGAGAAATAAAACGAATTCTACATTGATAGGCTATAGCTTGAATTCAGGTAGAGAGCCGTTTTGGTCTTTTTATATCGTCTGTCATTCTGTGTATCATTGTCTGTGTAGTTGTGCTTGTATGTGCTTATTTATGTTCCCAAATGCAGGGAGCAATAAAGGTTTATGCCATATTTAGCTGCCGTTTTTGGGGACTGTCTCGTGATGATTTACGCCACTTTATCAAACTATGAAAGACAGCGATTGTTAAAATATCTCTTTAACATATAAAGTTTCAAACCTTTGGGAAACTGCAGTTGTGAAGCGTCTTCTTCTACATCTCCAACATTAGTAGTCGCCGCTCCGCCAGTAGCCGCCATGACACCCCAACGGCTAAATAATAAACGCTATTTACCTAATATTTAACGTTTAATTCTAACAATACAGACAGCGAGTGGTTCTTAAAGTGAAACGCTGGCTCCCGGAGAATATCTGCTATATGGGGAGGAATTGTGAGACTCGGGGAAGCTTTAAAAGTGATAATCTCCGACAGAAAGTTAGCTATAGCTCATGTAGCATCGCGGCTCTCAGAACAAAAACACACACTGAAACATTTCCGGCGTCAAAACCAATCGACTTCCGACCTGAACTGCTAAAAAAATAAAATCCGCGGTCCGCAGCGCACTCTGGCGGACAGTGACCGACACTGCAGTCAAGAATTTCCCTAAAAATAAACTTCCCGTTCGTAAAAACAGTAGGTTGGGTTTTGTTCTTCCAGATTAAGACGAAATAGCTTAATCTGTATGTATAACTATGGGTGATAAACTGTATTTTCACCGAATATACAAGAAAAAATAAAAGGCTGCGTTGGCCGGGAATCGAACCCGGGTCAACTGCTTGGAAGGCAGCTATGCTCACCACTATACCACCAACGCGGTGATGCTAACATCATAACACCGACCAGCCATGTACCCAGATCTGACCTGGGATCCGCTGTAAAGAGATTGCGCAATGCAACTGATGAGCTGACAGCTGACACCGGATCAGATTTACATATATTTCACTTTAAAAAAAAAAAAAATTAAATTCACCTGTATCTTTACAGTAAGTCATTATGTCATTGGCGGCCTGATAGGTACAAATAAAATAAAAAAATAAAATAAAATCGGTCAAATACAATTTTACAATTGAACACCAAACTAAAATGGGCAGTTATTTAACTGAAGCAAGTGATTAATCCACTCCAACATTGATAGAAAGTGCACGAACGCTTTTAATACAAATATGAAAATTAAAAATGAATACGCATTTGTTCTCAAAAGAGGTATGTAATCGTGATAAAATGTATTTTCAGTGAATGTAGCCACCGGTGAAGAAAAAGGAGGGAAAAGAGACTGCCTTAGCTGGGAATCGAACCGCTGAATAGCAAGGCCTTACCGCTCTTAACTTTTTCCATTCATTCCCTATGGTAGTGCTTATCACTACTGATGTAATATATTTTTCGCCACAATACGATTTTGCCATTGTTTTTGGCGCTGTTGCCCCCGGGTCTGGCCCCTTGGATAAAGGGATTGATAAGAAGGGTTGAGATTTGTTCACAAAAAAATATAGCTAGCCACCTATACTTATATAGCCTAGTGTATGTAAGCGTGATAAAAATATAATGTGAATGTAGCCTACAGTTATTTCTACCGGTGAAGAATAATAAGGCAAGGCAAGGCAAGTTTATTTTATTTGCACAATTCAGACACAAGGCCACTCAAAGTGCTTTACAGGGGCAAGATTAGAATACATAAAACACATTATAAAACATTTAAAAGCAAATAAGGAGAAAGAGTCCGCCTTAGCTGGGAATCGAACCGCGGAATAGCAAGGCCTTAACTCTCTTTACTTTCTCCATTCATTCCCTATGGTAGTGCTTATCACTACGGATGTAATATATTTCTGGCCACAAGTGGGATTTGGGGGGCGCTGTTTCCCCGGTATCTCTATGAACTTTTCCCATTCATTCTCTCATAGGGATATACATTGTGATACTACAATAAATAAACATGCACATTAATATACTTATTGAGGCAAAAACTTCAGCATATTTCTTAAAATGAATGTGATTTGTATAATTATTTGAGGATGTCAGCACTGTGTTTTATGCATTAATTGTGCTTTAGAAAGAAAGGTAATTGTTATTTATTATTGGGATTTACTTACTTAGGCTACTTTACACAAACACACACACACACACACACACGCACGCACGCACACACGCACGCCACACACACACACACACACACACACACACACACACACACACACACACACACACACACACACACACACACACACACTTTTATTTTATGGAACAAAAACGTATCAAAAAGATTAACTGTAATTGTTTGCAGCTGTACACAACACTCGCGCGAGACGGGACCTTATCGCCATAGGAACTCCCGCCCATCGGTCCGCTCGTCACTTTGAACATTTATTTTTTAATGATTTTTCTATTGGCTTTGATTTGACCGTTTAAGTTGTAGCCTAAACCTTACGTGTCAAAAGTTAAGTATAGATATAGCCTTTACAAGCATGCAGTAAGCTACACATAGAAAGTAGTAGGCTATTATGTGGGCCTACGTTAAGATAGCCTAATGGTGGTGAGGAGATGAGAAGAGAGAGTGACAGATGACCAACAATTATGGTAGGTTTAAAAAAAACTGTTTTAAAGAACAAAGTTATTCAAATATTAGGCTAATACAGCATGACAGCATACAGCTAAATATTTTGTTTTCGGTAGAAGAGGCTACACGTCAATATGTTGGTGGAGAATTTAAGCTAGGCTATCTGTTTACAGCGTTGTGTCTTTACCGTGAACTGTCCGATGGGTCCGTCTACTTGCTGGAATGGAAAACGTGACTGAAGGCATGAGGGAAATTTCAGATGTGAAGACTCGGGACTGGGATTATTTTATTCACCTCACAGGTATAATACATAAAGTAGCCTACCGGTGGTTTCATGGCCACAGTTTGTCAAACACGCTCTTCAAACATAACATATCTGTCTTTGTGGTTAGCTGACGTTCCCGGGTCACACCGGTCACACATTAGCCGATTTTGTTTTTGGGTCAAACGAATCTGACCTGTTTCAAGTGAAAAATAAATGGTAAAACTAATTTCATTAGTTTCAGTTTTATTAACGTAGTTCCTTGAACAAGGCTTCAAAGCAGTGGCATAGGCACAAATAGTAATTTGGGTTGTAGGCCAAACTTGAAATTGAAACAGAAAATTCTGAATCTCCAAGGCAATGACAGCCAAACACAGGCTTTACAAACAGCTCAAACAGATAACATATTCAGGCTTAACTATAGTCGTAGCAGAGTTATAAATCCACCAAGCAGAATAATGATCAAAATAAATGTTCTCCGTAGTGACCAGACTGATTTTATGTTGTCAGTGGAATACTGTCTAGTTTACACAATTTGTTTTCAATACCTTCATGCTGAAAATTATTATATAAAAAAAAAAAGTAAAAAAAATAAATTGGGCTTAACAATTTAAATGAAACCTGACCTATCTTCTAGTTATTGGTCCTTTATATTGTATATTGGATATTCATATATTTATTTCTTGGCATTCAGTCTGCGGAAAACAAAGGAAGAATTTCACTGTATGACTGAGAACATGTTTCTTATTCTGCATATGACAATAAACACTTTGAATCTTCAGATTTTCCCCAACATAAATATACATATTTTATATTTGAATATCCTTATAAATGTGTTTGTTAAAGAGCGGTGACTCAGATTTGTGTCTGTGTAATCGTCGTAATAATCAACTTCTCTAGATTTCCTCAAACAGGCGACATTTATAGTCTCCATAATACTGATTTTCTAACCAAGTTCATGTTTTTTTTTTTCTTTTTTTTTTTTTCTACAGACGATCCATCCAGGCCATGAATGCACTAACTGTAAGTCTGTTTAATCTTTAAGTCTTACTGTGTTAAAGGCCTACTTCACCGGTTTGAATATGAAGGTGTATTGAATTCTGAGATCCTATTAACCCTATATTTCTCTTTCTGTGATGTCACGAGAAAGAGAAATATAGGGTTAAAAAAAACACTCTTTCTGCCTTTTCTCAGGCTAGGATGAACCGATTTTAATTCTTTTGGCACATTTATACTTCATAGGATCTCAGAATTCAATACACCTTCATATTCAAACCGGTGAAGTAGGCCTTTAAGTCTCTTTAACTGTCTCACTGTGAACATGTTGATGATTTTGACCAAATATCAGGGTTTCCCCCAAGTGTATTCCATCATGGAATCCCCATGGGTTGTGGGAGAATCAGAATCGCCTAAATAACGTGCTGTTTTCAACACTAAAAATCTGGGCCGGTTGTAGTAGACATCCGGGTATTTCTAACCATACTAAATCTGGCCACAAGAATCAGGACATCCTAAATCTTTTTTCTACCATACTAAATAGTAGATACTAGAAAGTATGGAGACTGGAACGCAGGGTCACTGTCTGTTTAATGAAGACGTTTAAAAATACACAAGTCTGTAACTCAGCTGGTCCGATAATCTCTTTCCTCACCTCAGTTGGATTTGTTTAAAATCTCCTGCAAACACCTGTACTGCCCTCTAGTGGCAGAGAGCAGACACTACAGTCTCATTAAAGCTGGAAAGAAAAGAGTTGAAGCTTTCAGGCAAACAGACAGATATTTAAACACCTCCACTTTATCTTGGTGTCTTTTCCAGTTGATTATTTTCCCCCAAAATAATCCGACATTTTATAATCGTCACTGTAAAAACCAAAACAATATAAACATGCATCACATTTAGATGAATTCCAAAGCCTTTTATTTTAACTGTTTAGAACTGTTTCTATACATGAATTCAAAACCGTTGTTAACCGGTTGAAGAAAAAATTCTAAATGGCCATCCCTACTCTCGACAGATTATGATTTCTATATCATCTAAATTTGTATTGTTTTCCATATTACTTTTTCCTAAATTGAGACTGTTGCCTGAAGTTCTCCTTCCAATCACCTGCAGACTTACTGTGCATTCGCTGGTGGCTGACTCTGAAAACACACTAATGTATACATCAATGTAACACTTAATATGCACGGATAAAATATTATATAAAATAAAATATTTATATAAAATAAAATAATAATAACAAAAAAAACCTCAATAGCTTCTTTTCTGGACCATCTGCCGTACAAAACGCCAATACTCCCTAAAAACGGTCCAATTGTACTGTACATTTCCTCACCGCCAATGGAGAGTTTTCGTGGCATTTCAAATGTTTGAAGCCGAATCACGGAGATCTTCAAACAGACGCACAGATTTGATCGAGTTTCGATTGCAAAGGAAAAGGCTCTTTGGAGGCCGCGACCACGCTGACTGGATTTGGATCTAAAGATGATTTTACAGACTGTGCTGCAGCCATTCCCTTCATAGGTAAGAAAACCCAAACATACACACACACACACACACACACACACACACACACACACACACACACACACACACACACACACACACACACACACACACACACACACACACACACACACACACACAGACAGTGTACTTTTGTTTTTGACGTTGTGTTTAAGGTTGCAATCTGTGTACTGTGTCCTTAAAGAAAAATCCAGTGTTAATACACAGCCTAGGCTCTGTGAAAGGGCATGTTGCTAGCTATGGTGGCCCCCTTTGTTTACATACCAGTTTACAGAGTCTAGGCTGTGTTTTAGCACTGGATTCCTTTTCAGCACACACACAGTACGGACCGGTAGCGGATTGTAAGGAGATACAGTAGTCTCTGATTTTGACAAAGTGATTTTGCCAACAAACATTCTACCTTTAAGGACCCGTAGTTGTGATACCTGCTAACATTAGACCACTTTGTAAACACCACTTTTTTTTTAAGATATTTTTTTGGGCATTTTTATGCTTTATTGATAGTGCAGAGACAGAGTTGAAATGGGGCAGAGAGGGGAGTGACATGCAGAGAGCGACCGCGGGCTGGAATTGAACCCGGGTCCGCTGCTGGCCGAGGCCCATGGGGGGACGCCCTACCAACTGAGCTAAGGGCGCCTCGTAAAAAAACACTTTTTATTCAAACTTAAATCTGAGTAGTAGGGTGTAATGAAAGCTCGTCTCGTGCGTCCATAATCATGGTGAAATTGCTAAAACGATAACGATAATCGCCTCGTATGTAACGTGGTTTATTTTCATATTTTTGTGTGTTTTGTGGTATAACGGTGGCGAGATGCAGAGGAATCGTGACGCCTGTCGTTTACTTTTTTCTTGTGATGTGTTCTCGATACTTTTTGAACCATAAAATGAAAATAATCTGATAATTTGTTCAATATGGTGAATGAATTAAGCGGAAGGCAATATTAGGCGGTGGTGGTTAACAGCTGTAGTTAGCTCCTGAAAAGAGCGCGGTAATCGAGGCAAATATTGTAAACTCAACCCCTGCGTTCCGAATCGCATACTTTCTACTACTAGTATGTAGAAAAAAGATTTAGGATGTCCCGATTCTTGTGGCCAGATTTAGGATGGTTAGAAGTACCCGGATGTCCTACTTCATCCGGCAAAGATTGTTAGTGTTGAAAACTGCATCCTATTTGGGCTATTCCGACCCATAATCCGTGTGCGCACGTGAAGTGACGTCACATCGACGAAGCCTCCGTATGAAAACAAACGGGATGCGACGGATATAAAAGCAAGAGGCAAGATCAAGGCGCAATGTTATGATGAAATAAAAAGAGTAAAAGTATGTCCAATAGTATGCCTACTGCATCCTAACTAGATTATTTTTATCGTCAGATGTAGTATGTAAGTAGTAGTATGAATAGAAAAAAGAAGAGGAGGAGATTCGGAATGCAGGGAATGTTTCTAGGCGACAGTTTTTCCTCTAACATGCTGAAGTGGAATTATGTTACTCACACACTTATAATCAAGTTATTGTTAATGATTGATTACTTATTATGTCAAACAAGTCTGAAATCCTTTTTATTCCCTCCATATACATTGTGCTGGGCTTTATTTTGACACTTTTGTAAATGAAACAATCTGTTTGCTTCAGTTTTTCTGTTTGAAAAGCCTTTTGTAAACTCTGTAACTTCTTCTGTCTTTAGGAGAAAGTTGCTGCAGAGTTCATTCATGAAACAAACTATCTGGACAAATCTCCAACCAAAAAAAACACCTGTTTAACCAACTCAGTAACACAAGGTCAGTACTAACTTCCTTTCCTCTGGAGTTCAAAGGTGTGAAACATGTGTAATAGTCCTTGTGTGGGCATCAGTGTGATGTGAACATTTATTGGGCTCTTCTTGGGATTTTTCTGAGCTCCTTGCACCAGTGTCAGGGGAGGGGACGGGGGGGACACACCAGTTTGTAAACGCTGCCATACTGAGAAATACAGAGAGAGTTTTGTGGAGCTGATAAAGTAAGTAAGATAAGAAACCATAAGAAAAACTATGTAGAAATATAAAAATAAGTAGCAGCATCAGTAATAATAAGTAATGAGGTGTAATAAAGTGGGGTGACGACATCAGTTTACTGAGAAATACAGAGAGAGTTTTGTGGAGCTGATAATAGGCTTAATCAACTTTGTGTCAACTTGTTTGCTGATGGCTTGAATGTAACCGGCATTCATTGATATGAAAAAGTTATGCACTGTAGCTATAAAAGTCAGTACTAACTTAATTTCCTCTTGAGGTCAAAGGTGTAAACATGTGTAACAGTCCTTGTGTGGGCTCCAGTGTGATGTAATGTGGCGAGTGGGATTTGGTGGTGTGTGTGTGTGTGTGTGTGTGTGTGTGTGTGTGTGTGTGTGTGTGTGTGTGTGTGTGTGTGTGTGTGTGTGTGTGTGTGTGTGTGTGTGTGGTGTGGTGTGTAATGTGGACAGAGGGGATTCTGGTTTCATCATGTTTACTGAACGGTTTCATAGTGACGAGTCTCACTGGAGCAAAACAGATATTAACAGGCCGGACCCAAGAGACTGTGGACACTCGGATAGATAGATGGATAGATAGATGGATGGAAGGATGGATGGATAGATAGATAGATAGATAGATAGATGGATGTCTGGATGGATGGATAGATAGATAGATAGATAGATAGATAGATAGATAGATAGATAGATAGATAGATAGATAGATAGATAGATAGATAGATAGATAGATAGATAATAAACACAACACAAGGCCGGACCCCAGAGACGACTGTGGGCACTCGGACACTCTGGAGGCTAAAACCAGCTTCAACAACAAGCCAATTATCATTCTGTACCACCGGGCATCCTGGGAGGACACCATGGTTACTGTTTATGCTACTTTGCTTCCTCGAGGACTTTCTTCTTACATTCCACGGAAAGTTTGCCGACCTAATTACCCTCTCGGTAAACTGATGTCGTCACCCTACACTTAACACTTTATTACATCATTACTTATTATTACTGATGCTGCTACTTATTTTTATATTTTTACTTATTTTTTCTAATGGTTTCTTATCTTTATTTACTTCATCTTTTACTGTTGCTGCTATGTGCATTTATAAGATGTGATAAAAGTGATTCTGATTCTGGTTTAACTGACTGTAAGTTCATGTTGCAGTACAAACTCAAATCGTCTGTTTCAATCCCTTTTAATCTTTACAGACCAATGATAAGTAAGTAAGTAAGTAAGTTAGTAAGTAAGTAAGTATGTCCAGGTGCAAGTAAGTATATACATTTTTTCCAAAGAAAAATGTACAAACAAGTTACTGAAGCGAAACAGGGCACTGTACTTGCACAATAGCCTGTGAATAGTGACAGGAATATGTTCAATATATGAGCACCCTCCTTATTTCTCTCGGTTCTGTTATTCCCCGTTACTCCCGACGACACACAACTAATTCTCCAATCTGAAACGCAGGAAGCAGAACGAATCCGTCTGACTGACATAGGACCTGATTTAGGAAAATCACACCACTCACAAGAGGGGTTCCTCACACAGGGTCAGCCATAGTACAGACAGACAGACAGACAGACAGACAGAGAGACAGACAGACAGACAGACAGACAGACAGACAGACAGACAGACAGACAGACAGACAGACAGACAGACAGACAGACAGACAGACAGACTCCAGAGGGGGTCCTCACAGAGGGTCAGCCATAGTACAGCGCCCCTGGAGTAGTGTGGGGTTAAGTGTCTTGCTCAAGGACACAATAGTAGTAACCTGATTTAGGAAAATAACCATTATAAGAGGATTCCAAAAGTTAGGATTTGCTTCTGTAATATTAAATAAGAAAAAAATTCTAATTTAGAGTCTCCTATCTCAATTTAGGACTTAAGACAGTAAGTTTCTGTAATATGGCCCCTGCACCCTACGTCCTGGTCCAGGTGTTATTTGCATTATACTTACTCCCAACTGGCGAATATTTTCGCAATTTTAAAGACATATCTTTTCATTGGAATTTGTTTAAGTTAAGTTACTTTATTGGTCAATTAACAGAAGGCATTATTTAAATTTGTCTTTTGGCATATCCCCTATCACACCACTCTCCAGAGGGGGCCCTCACACAGGGTCAGCCATAGTACAGAGCCCCTGGAGCAGTTTGGGGTTAAGTGTCTTGCTCAAGGACACAATAGTAGAGATGGTGGGCACCGTAGATGTAATAGCAGCCACAACTAGTTTTATAAATCAAACAATATCTCGAAACTTGACAATTTCTTAAAATTCATAGACGGCAAAAAAGTTTGGATGAAATATGATTATTTACAGCTACAGTAAATACTGATAAAACAGAGGTTCTCATGTCTGCCACTGATGATGTGGTTCCAAAGGTGATAGTTAGTCTAGGGGCCTCTACGAATAGTCAAATCTCCTGACCTTTAAGCCTCCTTTCCTATGCCTTAAACCTAAACGTCATCGGGGTTAAGGAGACGGGAGACCTTTCGAACGTAGGAAAAGACAGCACTGTTTCAAATGAATTCGACTCCACTTTTCTTTTCTTTTTTTTTAAAGATATTTTTTTGGCATTTCTTTTTTATGCTTTATTGATAGTGTAGAGACAGAGTTGAAATGGGGCAGAGAGGGGAGTGACATGCAGAGAACGACCACGGGCTGGATCGAATCCGGGTCCGCTGCTGGCCGAGGCCCTTGGGGGGGACGCCCTACCAACTGAGCTAAGGGCGCCCCCGACTCCACTTTTCCTAACCGACGTAATTGGGCGACAGGGAGTATTGCTGACGTTAGTCACTAGCGTGAAACTCCACTATTTTCCGAAAATGGACTACAACAAGCGCTCGTTTGATCCATGCATTCTTTTCATATTGATTTTAATGAGGTCGTCGCCAACAGAGTGAGAATCACTTAGAACGGACTTGGCCAAGGGGAATATCTAAGGCCACTTGAATCCCAATTCACATGTGAAAAAAAGAGGCTACACTTATGTTGATGTTGAAATTAAGTAATCTTCATTAAATGTGATTGTTGCCATTTTATTTTCTTATGGTGTAAATTATGTGCTACGAAAATAACTATTATGATGTTGGTCTTTTATGAGTTCTTTATTATCTTTATGGGGGAGGGGTATTTTGTTTTAGCCGAGTTAAATCTTCCTCTCTTCTCTTCTCCTCTCTTCTGTTTCACCTCTCGTTCGTATTCGTGTAGAGTCGGTAAACTCCGGCGGTGGCCTGTTGCTTTAAATCTTGCCGCCGTAAAGGATTATGGGATACCACTATCTCCTTTCCTTTCGCACAGGTTGGTCAGGAGTAACCTATGCTAAAGGAGGGTTAAAGGATGCATCGAGGCTCCTTTCCTAAGCATTTTCGAACCACGTATCTGCCAAGTACTTCCGGGTCATCTCGTTAGGAAAGGAAATTTCCTATGCAAAAAAGAGAATCCGTAGAGGCCCTAGGCCTTTTAAAAAAAAATACTTAATTTTTTGATTTTTTTTTTAAAAGAACACAAACACACAACTGCAAAAGTAAACACAAAAACAAAAGACAAAATAAAATAAACAACTAACATGGTGTACTCTACTCTCTACTCTACAGGTTTCTATAGACCTAGTTTACACTAAAGGTAAATGTTAAAAATAAAAACTCAAAAAGGTTAGGTGTCATGAAGGTCACGTTCATCGAAGCAGGAGGCTATTTCCTTACTCCAAACCTTAAGAATAATTTTTAGGATAGAGGATAGACAAAGCTTTATTACGACCAACATCTCTAGTTGTTGTGATGAGACTAGAATGGCTGTTTCTGGGTTGGGATGGAGAGTGTGTCCGTAGACTAGTCTCGGCCGTTTATCAGCATATGTTAAGCCTACCCTCCATGATCTGGACGTATCAATAGTCCCAGCTAATTTGATGTCCGAACAATAGCAATAGAAATTCCTTTTTTGTCTTTTTGTTCATTTCATAATTGACCTGTTGACAATCCTCATAAAGTATGCCACCAAGAATTAAGGCAGTTCGGAAGGCCAAAGGAGGTCAAATCCGGTACTGGCAAGGTGTACCTAATTGAGTGGTCGGTGAGTGTATACATGACATTCGTAATGTTTGAGCAATGGTATTGTAGTTTAAAATGGGCCTGTTGCTAATCATCATACGTCATCGTCCAATCGTCCGAGAGTCTGTCGCAGTAGGCGTTCCTCGACTTGAAACGTTAAAAGAAGCAGAACAGGTCTGAGCTCAGTTAGGAGCTGACAGCAGCTGGGTAACACATCTATGTAAGGATGAGGTGATGTTGTTTTCTCTGCATCATATAGACTTTATAAAGGAGAATGCAAGTTCAGGTAATTTGTGCTATTGTTTTTTACACTGATTAATTAATAGATTTTTTTGTTATTTTGTTTGTGTGAATAAGTGTGCTTTTGCTTCACCTTAGTTTAAAGTGTGAACTACATCTCTGAAAATGGTTTTCTGTTATTGCAATGAATTCAGTTTGTGTCTAACCCTAACCCTAACAAAATGTCACATTATGATTCAGATGAGTTGATCCAATGCATTATTTCATGATTGCTTAAAGGTGCTTTTAAATAATTCTGAAACTGTATAATTTTTTTCATCTGATGATCATAAATTATATGTAACAGCAAAAGCGACCATCCGTGCAAAGAATGTTATTTTTATATAGTTTTTCCTAATGCCTTTTTCATAGGTCCCTCACCCAGGATCAACAGCTGACGTGGGACAATGACAAACTCTTCTCAGGTTTCATATTTTGAACTTGTCGCTTACTTTGACACCGGGGTTTTAAAATATTTATATTTCACTATTGTCATGTCTTTATATTGTTTAATTGTTGGTGCCAATGTGTTGCTCATTGTGGTTATCTGTAAGAACAGAAGCTTACATGAACCAATGTACCTTTTCCTTTGCAGCCTGTTTGTTAATGAGCTGTTTGGCAGCACTGCACTGTTTCCATTTCTTCTGATTCAGATTCTGTCTGACATTCACATTGTTTCTCCTGTGTTTTGTTTCTTGCAGATTTTTAGTGTGCATTCCTATGGAAGTGTAGAGTATTTCACCCTAGCTGTCATGGCTTATGACAGATATCTTGCCATCTGTCATCCTCTAGAATATCACACACGCATGACCTTTAAAAAGGTTGTGATCCTCACTGCGTTTGTTTGGTCCTGGAGTGCATTTAACGTTCTTGTGATGATGTCTTTGAGTACTCCTTTACAGCGGTGCGGGAACACCATTCAGAAAGTGTATTGTGACAACTACTCTGTTGTTAAACTGG
This sequence comes from Ammodytes dubius, assembly GCA_026122265.1. Lineage (NCBI taxonomy): Eukaryota > Metazoa > Chordata > Actinopteri > Uranoscopiformes > Ammodytidae > Ammodytes > Ammodytes dubius. Next base: position 2,088,308 of record CM047508.1, on the reverse strand, counting down.
CTTGTGGTGACACCACAGTCAATAACATATATGGGCTGGTTAAAATGTTTACTATGATACTTTTTCTTATAGTTCTAGTGTTTTACTCTTACATGAGGATACTAAAAATCTGTTTTTCTGGCTCCAAACAGACGAGAAAGAAAGCTGTCAGTACTTGCGTACCTCACCTCGCTTCCCTGCTGAATTTTATCTTTGGATCTCTTTCTTTGAAATAGTCCAGGGCAGATTGATATGATAGTGCACCAATGACACTAGCGCATTTTCTATCACTGTACTGGCTTGTGTGTCAACGCTTTTCAAACCATTTAAGGTATGACTGAATATTACCAAAATAGCATCATATGCAAAAGTTCTTGTTTTGGGAAACAATTTAAAGTATGTTCCTGTATGTCAAGAATGTGTATGTGATAATTTTAGTTTTTAAATTTTTATTATTTTTTGCCTTTTTAAGCTTTATATAGATAGTTTAGAGACAGAGGTAAAAAGGAGTCAGAGAGACGAATGACAATGCAGAAACAACCCGGCGGGATTCTAACCCGATCTGCTACTTTTAAGGACTGAGCCTTATGGGGAGCTTTAAACCAATAAAACACGAAGCCCTAGATGAGGTTTATATTGGACATATTACTCTATAATTTGTTTTGTGGTGGTTTTTGTGTCCTAAATTATGTGAAATTAAATATTTAAATCAAGTTGGTTTGAATCTTTTCACTGGCATTGTTCAGTCACTAATCACAAATATCCTAAACATATTCACAGGGCAATAGAAATTCCTTTTTTGTCTTTTTGTTCATTTCATAATTGACCTGTTGACAATCCTCATAAAGTATGCCACCAAGAATTAAGGCAGTTCGGAAGGCCAAAGGAGGTAAAATCCGGTACTGGCAAGGTGTACCTAATTGAGTGGTCGGTGAGTGTATACTAGGCTGGCCCGAATTTTTCGAATATCGAGTATTCGTTTGTTAAATTAGTAATCGAAGCTCAATTCAGTATTCGGATATTAGTTTTTTTTTTTTTTCAAAGATTTAAAAAAAAATTTTTTTTTTTGCAAAGGTAGCTCAAACTGCAGTATATTTTGTCAGCAAACAATATCTGGATACACAAGTTATAAAACAATTGTAAAATACAAATTAGACGTTCATTTAAAATATATTATCGAATTATTTGAACTTTGACCTAGTTGGCCGCTGCCCTTTGCGCAACCGGTGATGTAGTAGGCTACGTGATGTTACAAGAGTGAGGCAAACTAAAAGCGGCACCAAGCGCAGGAGGGAGAGAGAGATGGAGGAAGAATACATTGTGTTCCTAATAACTCTATAGGCTACCACAACATTAGCGCGATTTCGGAAGGAAATATAATGCTTATACTTGGCGTAATGCTAACGTTGTCTTAGCTCAGCTGTTTGTTTACATCAGCCATCATCAACCGTGACTTGCTTGCATCATGGGAATAGGCGGTCAATAATGGATATAATAATAATAATAATAATAAAAAAGACTATCAATATTGGATCTTTGTATGGATTTATAAATCGCCGAAAAGATGCACGTTCCTGGATGAATTGATAAGCTCCTGTAGGGTTACGATGGCGCAGAGGACAGCTGATTTGGAACGAAAAACAGCTGTTCCTCCACGGGGAAAAAGTAAGGAACTCCAACTTTACTACTGTTCGAAAGTTATTAAAGCATCAACAAACTACGCAGCTTGCTGTCTCAGCTCACACACTCGGTTTCAGTGAGTACATTGGCATTATTAATGTTGGTTTGATGGTGTGTTTTTCTGGAACGAATATCCGAATATTTGCTCGGAAAAACCAACGAATACTCAAAGCCTGAAAAATGGCATTCGGGCCAGCCCTAGTGTATACATGACATTCTTAATGTTTGAGCAATGGTATTGTATTTTAAAATGGGCCTGTTGCTAATCGTCATACGTCATCGTCCAATGTATCTGTCTTAATCCATCTGAGAGTCTGTCGCCGTTCCTCGACTTGAAACGTTAAAAGAAGCAGAACAGGTCTGAGCTCAGTTAGGAGCTGACTGCAGCTGGGTAACACATCTATCACTGGATTCACTTCAGGGGTGTCGGCTAAAACACCACTTCAGGCCAAAAACGTCAGACTACACTGTGTGCACAATTATTAGGCAAGTTGTATTTTTGAGGATTAATTTTATTATTGAACAACTACAGTGCTCTCGGTCAATCCAAAATGTTAATGAACCTAAACCTGAATGTTTACGAAAGTAAAAGTGAGGTTTTGTCTTTCTTACGAGAATACATATATGTTTTGCTATTATTAGGCAACTATTAGAGTGCAGAATTATTATGCAACTAAATAAAAAAACAAAAATGTTCCCATCTCACTTTTTTATTTTCATATGTTAAAGTGAGAATAATAAAACAACTCAGTCTGTCACTTTCTTGATCTGTTGACGATCAACTTTTTGTGCAGCAGCAACCACAGCCTCCCAGACACTGTTCCAAGAGGTGTACTGATTTCCTTAACCGTAAATATCCCGTTTAAGCAGGGCCCACAGGTTCTCAATAGGGTGTAAGTCAGGTGAGGAAGGGGGTCATGTCATTATTTTTTCATCCTTAAGGCCTTTACTGGCTAGCCATGCAGTTGAGTACTTCGATTCATGTGATGAAGCATTGTCCTGCATAAAAATCATGGTCTTCTTGAAAGATGCAGACTTTTTCCTGTACCACTGCTTGAAGAAAGTGTCTTCTAAAAACTGGCAGTAGGTTTGGGAGTTGATTTTGAGGCCATCTTCAACCCGAAAAGGTCCAACTAGCTCATCTTTAAAGATACTAATAGTTGCCTTTAAAGATGAGCTAGTTATTTGAGCAATGGTATTGTATTTTAAAATTTGCCTGTTGCTAATCGTCATACGTCATCGTCCAATGTATCTATCTTAATCCATCTGACGGTCTGTCGCAGTAGCGTTCCTCGACTTGAAACGTTAAAAGAAGCAGAACAGGTCTGAGCTCAGTTAGGAGCTGACTGCAGCTGGGTAACACATCTATGTGAAGGATGAGGTGATGTTGTTTCTCTGCATCATATAGACTTTATAAAGGAGAATGCAAGTTCAGGTAATATGAGTTTATACTGATGAAATATTTTTCTGTTTATTGCATACTACATCTCTGAAAATGGTTTTCTGTTATTGCAATGAATTCTGTTTGTGTCTAACCCTAACCCTAACAAAATCTACATATTATGATTCAGATGAGTGATTTAATTGCATTAATTTCATGATTGCTTAATGACCTAAAATGAGGGACATATGACAAACTCTTCTCAGGTTTCATATTTTAAACTCGTCGTCTACTTTGACACCGGGGTTTTAAAATATTTATATTTCACTATTGTCATGTCTTTATATTGTTTAATTGTTGGTGCCAATGTGTTGCTCATTGTGGTTATCTGTATGAACAGAAGCTTACATGAACCTATGTACCTTTTCCTTTGCAGCCTGTTTGTTAATGAGCTGTTTGGCAGCACTGCACTGTTCCATTTCTTCTGATTCAGATTCTGTCTGACATTCACATTGTTCCTAAATCGTTTTGTTTCTTGCAGATTTTCTGTGTGCATTTCTATGGAAATGTAGAATATTTCACCTTAGCTGTCATGGCTTATGACAGATATGTTGCCATCTGTCATCCTCTAGAATATCACACACGCATGCCACTTTAAAAAGGTTGTGATCCTCACTGTGTCTATTTGGTTCTACAGTACACTTTCATTTTTTCATGATGTGTTTGACTGCAACTTTTACAGCTGTGTGGGAACACCATTCAAAAAGTTTATTGTGACAACCATGCCGTCGTTAAACTGGCCTGTGGTGACACCACATGCAATGATATTGATCACTTGTTTACATTTCACTGTTATCTTTCCATTGTAGTTCTTGTGGTTTACTCTTACGCGAAGATACTAAAAATCTGTTTTTCTGGCTCCAAAGAGACGAGACAGAAAGCTGTCAGTACTTGCGTACCTCACCTTGCTTCCCTGCTGAATTTTACCTTCGGGACTTTCTTTGAAATAATTCAGAGCAGATTTGATATGAGAATATACACCAATATTATGCGCATTTTTCTATCATTGTACTGGCTTGTGTGTCAACCCTTTTCAACCCTTTAATGTACGGACTGAATATTACCAAAATCCGCATCATATGCAAAAGTCTTGTTTTTGGAAAAAATTATCTAAATATCTACTGTATGTCATCTTGTATATCTAACACATATATTAATTTTAAATAACAGAAAACAGAATGGATGCCCCTGATGATTGTATGTTAACATGCCAATAACTCTTTCTGTTTCCATTTAACCTGTAATTTTAATTTAATTTAAATGTTCTACTTCTAATCATTCGCTTTTAAATGTCTTCTAATGTGTTTAATCTTGCCACTGTAAAGCACTTTGAATGCTTGTGTCTGAATTGTGCTATATAATAACTTGCCTTGCCTATAATGTGTTTTTGTTATCAAAATTGTCAATAAAGTTGGTTTGAATCTTTCACTTGCAGTTTTCAGTCACTAATCACAAACATCCTAAACGTATTTCACAGGGTGAATGCTTCTATGTTTGAAGGCCTTGTAGGGGGTAAAGGCAGTGCATTGTCCTGAACATATGTTTCAAAGTTACATTTATAATGTGGGTTGACCACATGGGTTCAACAATAAAATGATAATTGTTCCACCGAGTTGGTTACTCAGCATTTACACAATAAAAGAGAAATAGGAATAAAATCTAATGAATGTATTTAATGTGCTAATAAGCAGAGTGCAAGTTAATATGAAAATAATATCAATTGACCTATAAGCGTAAAAGTGACAAACATAAATTGGATGTGTAACAAAATATAGAAAGAGATGTTCATAAAAAGTGACAAGGTGTAATTGCAGGTTTGATGTCGATGGTAGTTTCAACATTTTTCTCAAGTGTTACATTAATTGTATGAGTTTTTAAAACCAGTAAATAGAATAAATCATTATTGTTGTTGCATAAAAGGTATCCAAATGAATTGCAGTGTTTCTTCGGCCAGAGCATAATCATATTAATAGGAACGCAGTTAAAACAGAAAAACAGGATAAGTTATTTAATGACATGTCTTTAATTGTAGCCTGGTTATACAGAACTGTTCTTAAGCCTGGTGGTGCAAGCAGCAAAGTTTTATATTTTGTATAAATTAAATATGTGTCACGTTTATTGTTAAGTTATCTTTATTTGTCAGTTGTACACAAGGCACATTGAAATTCGTCTTTTCGCATATCTCAAGTTACCACACTTCGGAGGGGGTCAGAGCGCAGGGTCAGCCGCAGTACAGCCCCTCTGGAGCAGTTTCGGGGTTAAGTGTCTTGCTCAAGGACACAATGGTAGAGATGGTGGGCACTGTAGACACAATACCAGCCTTTGCTAGTTTTACAACTAACACGCTCCTGTCCGGTGCCGGGGATCGAACCAGCGACCTCATGGTTACTGGTCGGCCACCTTACCTCTAGGCCAGGGTGGCCAACCCGCGGCTCGCGAGCCGCATGCGGCTCTTTGCCCAGCTTCGTGCGGCTCTTCAGTTCATATCAAATTATGTGATTATAATTTTTTTTTTTTTTTTTTTTTTTTTATTTTTTTTTTGTGTGGGCCTATGTGTGTGCATGTTCGCAAACGTTTCATGCGGCTCTTACGTTCGTTTTACATGTCTATTATTTCATATTTTATTTTATTAATGTGTAGGCCCTATGTGCCTGTTCGCAAATGTTTAATTGAGGACGCAACATAACGTTCGCAAACGTTTGGTGCGGACGCAACATAAAACTGCCCGCTCAGCTTGGAGGGAGGTTTTCCGTGAGTAAACTATTTGTGTCAAGTTCGCTCCGAAACAGAGTGGGAGAGTTCATATTTTTTGTTGAACGTTATGCCAAGCCATTCTGCCTTATATGCCAGGTGTCATTTGCGCATTTCAAGGCTTCAAATCTTCAGCGCCACTTCAGCTCTCTCAAAGTAAGTCCCACAAAGCAACATTCATAGTAAGAGAAAAACGCTATTTTAAATTGTTATATTTTGTTTGTGGACTTGGTTGAACTGAGAGTTTGTGTGTGAGGAAGTGCACACAATGTTCATTGTTGAAAATGACTGCCCTGTCGTCTTTAGTCCAGTCCTGTCATTATCACAGGGGCGGCCTTAACGATCTGGGGGCCCGTTTCAAGTCCTAGTGTGGGGCCCCCTTTTTTTTTTTTTTTTTAATAAATAATGCTTGTGCATGCATGTGTAAGCTCCCCGCGAAAATAAAAACGCCCCCCCCCCCCATGAAATCTTACTGGCAACCCCAGTGCCCCCCCCCAGTTCAAATGTTATTTTTTATTTTCATTTTATTTTTTTAATTACATTTTTTTCCTGATATGTATCCTAGTTCAGAGATGATATGTATTTTTTTTTCTTTCTTAACTTTTTTTGATAGGTAGTTGCCAAGTTCATCACACAAACACCCCAATCCACTGATATGAGATCAGTTTGCAATTTTCAATTACTAAATTAATGGTAGGACTGTGGCCACTAGAACTGGTCTCTGGTCAGCAAAGGTCTTGAAAACAGCATAAGTGTGCTTGTGACATGCGTGCCACCCATGCATGTGTATAGGCACGTGTCCCAGCAGATTTTTGAAATCTGAATAAAAAAATTAAAGTTTGTAGTTAGCGAGTGTAACATGTTCTTTGCAAAGGCAGACTTTCATAAATAAAGGTTTATTTTTTAGGCAAGATATTTGGTCAAAAGCTAGTGGTCATCCGTCCTCTGTCCAGTTGTTAGGCATCTGGCTGCTAGCAAGTTATATTGTCTTGCTAATTTTACTATTCATCTGAGCTGAAATAAATATTGACTTTTTCCTTTATTATCTTCGCGAGAATGCACCAGAATGCTTAGATTACATGTTAAAAACACAAAAAAATCTTCTGGGGGGGATGCCCCCAGACCCCCCTTCAGGGGTTTAGTTTTTCTGACAAACATTACAATGGATACTAACATGATTTGGGCATTTGGGATTATAAATCATCTTTGAATTGGTTGTACAGCATATCACATACTATTCATTCGTGCGATGGCCACCCCACTCTAACTCTGTGGCCCTCCTCGCCACTGTGTGTACCCGTGTGTACGATGTGGCTCTTTGCAGTAACACAGTAAAAAATGTGGCTCTTTGTCTCTGACTGGTTGGCCACCCCTGCTCTAGGCCATCCTACCACACTTGTTAATATACAAGGAATTTGCTTTGATGTGTCGTTGCAGACAATAAATACAGAGATAAATAAAAGCAAGTTTAAAATAATTAAAAAGTAAAAAAATTTAGAGTAACATATTTTTGTTTATTTTTTTAAGTAATATGAGCAAATATCTCTTCATTAGAAGGGAAAAGTTCCACAAATGTCCAAATGATCAATAATATGCCTGTCAGAATCAGAATGGGTTTTAATGCAAGGTTCGGTCTCATACAAGGAATTTTCTGAGGTCAGACTCAATAAACTGAATAATTAACATAATTAACATAAACCTAGTATTTATCTGTAAATAATTATTTGCCATCCAAACCTTTATGGCGTTTATGAATTTTAAGAAATCATCCAATTTCGATTTTGTTCGGTTTAAAAAACTTGTGGTTGCTGCTATTACATCTACAGTGCCCACCATCTTTATGGATGACCCTGCACAATGACCCCCTCTGGAGTGTGGTGTAATTTGACCATTAAAGCAACTTATCTTAACTTTAACGAAAAGTATAATTGAATGTCGTCAGATAACAATTCAAAGATATGTCTTCAAAATTGCCACTACACAACGAGCGCTCCTGTTTACAATTAATTATTTCCTATTCTGTTGGCAAGGTATAAGACATACCCACATACCCAGTGTTTCACACACATAGGCTCTACTATAGACTCTATTATTTAATTTTTAATTTTTTTTTAATCAAATCAAATCAGAAAAAGAAATAATTAATTGTAAACAGGAGCACTCGTTGTGTAGTGGCAATTTTGAAGACATATCTTTGAATTGTTATCTGACGACATTCAATTATACTTTTCGTTAAAGTTAAGATAAGTTGCTTTAATGGTCGAATTACACCACACTCCAGAGGGGGTCATTGTGCAGGGTCATCCATAGAGATGGTGGGCACTGTAGATGTAATAGCAGCAACCACAAGTTTTTTAAACCGAACAAAATCGAAATTGGATGATTTCTTAAAATTCATAAACACCATAAAGGTTTGGATGGCAAATAATTATTTACAGATAAATACTAGGTTTATGTTAATTATGTTAATTATTCAGTTTATTGTGTCTGACCTCAGCAAATTCCTTGTATGAGACCGAACCTTGCATTAAAACCCATTCTGATTCTGACAGGCATATTATTGATCATTTGGACATTTGTGGAACTTTTCCCTTCTAATGAAGAGATATTTGCTCATATTACTTAAAAAAAATAAACAAAAAGATGTTACTCTAATTTTTTTTACTTTTTAATTATTTTAAACTTGCTTTTATTTATCTCTGTATTTATTGTCTGCAACGACACATCAAAGCAAATTCCTTGTATATTAACAATAAACGTGACACATATTTAATTTATACAAAACTATAAAAACTTTGCTGCTTGCACCACCAGGCTTAAGAACAGTTTTGTATAACCAGGCTACAATTAAAGACTATGTAATTAATTAACTTATTCCTGTTTTTTCTGTTTTACTGCGTTCCTTTTAATATTTATTATGCTCTGGCCGAAGAAGCACTGCAATTTTTATTGGATACCTTTTATGCAACGACAATAATGATTCTATTCTATTCTACCTGGTTTTAAAACTCATACAATTAAAGTAACACTTGAGAAAAATGTTGAACTACCATCGACATCAAACCTGCAATTACACCTTGTCACTTTTATGAACATCTCTTTCTATATTTTGTTACACATCCACTTTATGTTTGTCACTTTTATGCTTATAGGTCATTGATATTATTTTCATATAACTTGCACTCTGCTTATTAGCACAATTATATCATTCATTAGATTTTATTCCTATTTCTTCTTTTATTGTTTAAATGCTGAGTAGACCAGACTCTGGGTGAACACATTTCATTTTATTGTTGACCCTGTGTCAACCCACATTTGAGAAATATAACTTGAAAACCACAGTTCAGACAATACACTGCCTTTACCCCTACAAGGCCTTCAGACATAGAAGCATTCACCCTGTGAATACGTTTAGGATGTTTGTGATTAGTGACTGAAAACTGCAAGTGAAAGATTCAAACCAACTTTATTGACATTTGATAAACAAAAACATATTATAGGCAAGGCAAGGCAAGTTTATTTATAGAGCACAATTCAGACACAAGGCCATTCAAAGTGCTTTACAGGGGCAAGATTGAAACACATTAGAAGACATTTAAAAGCAAATGAAAAGAAGTAGAACATTTAAATTAAATAAAAATTACAGGTTAAAATGGAAACAGAAAATAGTTATTGGCACTGTTAACATACAAACATCAGGGGCATCCATTCTGTTTTTTGTTATTTAAAATTAATATATGTGTTAGATGACAGATGACATACAGTTAGATATTTTAGATAATTTTTCCAAAAACAAGACTTTTGCATATGATGCGGATTTTGGTAATATTCAGTCCATACATTAAAGGGTTGAAAAGCGGTTGACACACAAGCCAGTACAATGATAGAAAAATGCGCAGTGTCATTGGTGCACTACTCATATCAAATCTGCCCTGGACTATTTCAAAGAAGGATCCAAAGGAAAAATTCAGCAGGGAAGCGAGGTGAGGTACGCAGGTACTGACAGCTTTCTGTCTCGTCTGTTTGGAGCCAGAAAAACAGATTTTTAGTATCCTCATGTAAGAGTAAAACACCAGAACTATAAGAATTTTTTTTATAGTAAACATGTAGACAAGCCCATAAACGTTATTGACTGTGGTGTCACCACAAGCCAGTTTAACAACAGCGTAGTTGTCACAATACACTTTCTGAATGGTGTTCCCGCACCGCTGTAAAGGAGTACTCAAAGACATCATCACAAGAACGTTAAATGCACTCCAGCACCAAACAAACGCAGTGAGGATCACAACCTTTTTAAAGGTCATGCGTGTGTGATATTCTAGAGGATGACAGATGGCAACATATCTGTCATAAGCCATGACAGCTAGGGTGAAATATTCTACATTTCCATAGAAATGCACACAGAAAATCTGCAAGAAACAAAACGATTTAGGAACAATGTGAATGTCAGACAGAATCTGAATCAGAAGAAATGGAAACAGTGCAGTGCTGCCAAACAGCTCATTAACAAACAGGCTGCAAAGGAAAAGGTACATAGGTTCATGTAAGCTTCTGTTAGTACAGATAATAATAATAATAAATGCATTGGCACATATAATTGAAATATAGAAAGTCAGAATGATCAGGAAATATAAGTATTTAAAAACACCAGTGTCAACGTAGGCTGACAATGTAAAATGGGAAAACTCATGAGCAACACATTTGCACCAACAATTAAACAATATAAAGACATGACAATAGTGAAATATAAATATTTTAAAACCCCGGTGTCAAAGTAGGCGACGAGTTCAAAATATGAAACCTGAGAAGAGTTTGTCATTGTCCCTCATTTAGGTCATTAAGCAATCATGAAATAATGCATTAGATCAACTCATCTGAATCATAATGTGACATTTTGTTAGGGTTAGGGTTAGGCACAAACAGAATTCATTACAATAACAGAAAACCATTTTCAGAGATGTAGTTCACACTTTAAACTAAGGTGAAGCAAAAGCACACTTATTCACACAAACAAAATAAAAAATAACAACAAAATCAATTAATTAATCAGTGTAAAAACCAATTGCACATATTACCTGAACTTGCATTCTCCTTTATCAAGTCTATATGATGCAGAGAAACAACATCACCTCATCCTTACATAGATGTGTTACCCAGCTGCTGTCAGCTCCTAACTGAGCTCAGACCTGTTCTGCTTCTTTTAACGTTTCAAGTCGAGGAACGCCTACTGCGACAGACTCTCAGATGGATTAAGATAGACTTGGTGGACAATTACGTATGAGGATTGTCAACAGGCCAATTTTAAAATACAATACCATTGCTCAAATAACTAGCTCATCTTTAAAGGCAACTATTAGTATCTTTAAAGATGAGCTAGTTGGACCTTTTCGGGTTGAAGATGGCCTCAAAATCAACTCCCAAACCTACTGCCAGTTTTTAGAAGACACTTTCTTCAAGCAGTGGTACAGGAAAAAGTCTGCATCTTTCAAGAAGACCATGATTTTTATGCAGGACAATGCTCCATCACATGAATCGAAGTACTCAACTGCATGGCTAGCCAGTAAAGGCCTTAAGGATGAAAAAATAATGACATGACCCCCTTCCTCACCTGACTTAAACCCTATTGAGAACCTGTGGGCCCTGCTTAGACGGGATATTTACGGTTAAGGAAATCAGTACACCTCTTGGAATAGTGTCTGGGAGGCTGTGGTTGCTGCTGCACAAAAAGTTGATCGTCAACAGATCAAGAAAGTGACAGACTGAGATGTTTTATTATTCTCACTTTAACAGATGAAAATAAAAAAGTGAGATGGGAACATTTTTGTTTTTTTATTTAGTTGCATAATAATTCTGCACACTAATAGTTGCCTAATAATAGCAAAACATATATATATTCTCGTAAGAAAGACAAAACCTCACTTTTACTTTCGTAAACATTCAGGTTTAGGTTCATTAACATTTTGGATTGACCGAGAGCACTGTAGTTGTTCAATAATAAAATTAATCCTCAAAAATACAACTTGCCTAATAATTGTGCACACAGTGTAGTCTGACGTTTTTGGCCTGAAGTGGTGTTTTAGCCGACACCCCTGAAGTGAATCCAGTGATAGCAGATCAGCACGGTACATTCAGCAGTTTCCTCTACTACTTTTGTTGAGAACAAAATACTTGAAGTGCAGGATAAACCTCTTGCTGTCTGTTGATGTGCAATAAATATTAAAGGTTATGTAGCCTACAAGTAGGCCTACCTGTCTGTTCTACTCATTTCAACTGACTTGTGAAAACTGCTCAGAAAAATCCAAATTTGTTGACATATAGCAACTTTTTTTTTTTACAGTAGGCTAAAGCAAATAGTTACTTTCCCTGGTAACTAGTTACTTCTTTTATAAAGTAATTCAGTTACTAACTCAGTTAATTTTTGGAACAAGTAGTGAGTAGCTATAACTAATTACTTTTTTAAAGTAACGTTCCCAACACTGATGACGTCAGACTTTTGCTATGGGCAACAGTGACTTGAAAAGGGTTAAGAGATGCAGCATCATGTGCTCCATGTTAGTTATTTGAGTCACAGTGTGAACAACAGGTAAGAACATCGATGCCAACATTCAGACAATGTATTAACATGTGTTTTATTGACTTTAAGTGAGGTAATGCGTAGTACGATGTATTTGTGATTTTTTTTTCTAACCCTAACCCTAACTTTTTCTTTCAAATTAACCTGATAATTGTTGATGCACTGATGTATGTATATGTATTAACTTGAATGTTCTTGTGTATGGACTAGTATATTACTTTTATATACTTAAGACTAAATTAACCTTTTTTTGCACTGGGGTATATTATTCATACTAACCCTTCTTTCACTTCCTTCTTTCACAGCCATGCATTTAAACTTGTGAACTTTTACAAAGCTGTGAGAAAATGTGGCATATTTACAACAACATGATCATCTACTAAACTGTTTTAAGGACCCAAAGGTGAACAATGGAAAATTACACAGAGTTTTCCCATTTTACATTGTCAGCCTACGTTGACACTGGTGTTTTTAAATACTTATATTTCCTGATCATTCTGACTTTCTATATTTCAATTATATGTGCCAATGCATTTATTATTATTATTATCTGTACTAACAGAAGCTTACATGAACCAATGTACCTTTTCCTTTGCAGCCTGTTTGTTAATGAGTTGTTTGGTAGCACAGGGCTTTTTCCATTTCTTCTGGTGCAAATTCTCTCTGATATTCACACTGTTTCTGCTCCCTTTTGCTTCCTGCAGATTTTTTGCTTGTACACCTATGGAGGTATTGAGTTTTCGACCTTAGCCGTGATGTCTTATGACCGCTACCTTGCTATTTGTCATCCTTTACAATATAACGCACGTATGACATCTAAAAAGATTGCTGTGCTTACCGCTCTAATATGGTTCTACTCTCTCTTTACGAACACTTACATACTGTGTGGTCTGACTCTGCCATTGAAACTGTGTGGGAACGTTATTGACAAAGTTTACTGTGATAACTATTATGTTGTTAAACTGGCCTGTTTTGACACAGCAGTCAATAACATCTATGGACTTGCTCACATGTTTACAGTTATCTTTGGTCTGCTACTTTTAATCATATACACCTACATTAGGATCCTTAAAGTTTGTTTTTCTGGTTCTAAACAGATGAGACAAAAGGCTGTCAGTACCTGCACACCTCACCTTCTGTCTCTGCTTAACTTCTCTTGTGGGTGCTTTTTTGAAATAGTGCAGAGCAGATTTAATATTAACAGTTTGCCGAATATGTTGCGCATTTTTCTGTCATTATACTGGCTTACGTGCCAACCTCTCATCAACCCTTTACTGTACGGACTGAAAATGCCAAAAATACGCAATGTATATAAAGGTTTATTTGGGGGAACAATAACGGAAAAGGATACGTGACAATTTACTGATTTCAAGGAAAAGAATTACATTTTTTAAATGAGATATCTGCTGACAAGACAATAGCAATACGGATTAAGGCCAAAAACGTAATAAATCAGACCTCCCTGTATTCGGTGTACTGTTCCCTCAGAGAGTGTTATTCAGGTTTGGTTATTTCTTGTTTGTGGATTGTTGGACGGTTTTGGTTTTTCATCTGTTTCCATTATTTTGTCCAAAAGAGTTTATTTTTTAATTTTTTAACCCGATCAAGTTACATGTCATGGACACTGATTCCTGTAAATTCAGCTTTAATTTTTTAAGGATTTCTGTAAGAAAAATAAGAGAAAAGTGTTTTTGCCTTTTGAACATGAACCATATTATTTGAGTAGTTCCTTTGTCATTTCTATTTTGCTGAGGATGTTGCTTGAGTTTCTTTTTAATGTTGATAAGTTTTACTGTATGTTTGTTTTATTATAACATGTTCAAGAAATTAACTAAACTAAAATCATTTTCAGCTGTAACTGTAAAATTCTACAAACTGTAACTGCATTTTTCATATATAAAAAAAAATTGTTTGAATCATTCATTAAAATCTTTAAAAAGTTTTCCATGATCAATCAATTGTTTATAATAAAAACAACTACTGTACATCTATAGCAGAAGACGTCATACCTTTCACTGTTTGCTTGAAATTCATAAATGACAGAACACAGGTGCCTTTAAAGGCCTTAACCAGCTGAACAAATGTGCATTTGTTATCCATGATTTTATTATGAAATGAGAATAACATTATAGTTATGCTGCACTGCAAATCAAAAAGTAAGGAAGAATTAACACAATAAATATTAATGGTACTAAATAACATATTTTGGGTGTATAGGGTGGTCTGCAAATACATGTGCCAATTCAGACTGTCAGGAGATAGTAGATGAAGGTTCTATTTCGTTCCTACTGACCGCCAGAGGCAGTGCTTTCAGCACTGGATGTTCCATCGCGCGCATGCACAGGTCGAGATCTTATACCAAAATAGTCACCTGTGACACCTGGGTGACCCCGGGAATGTCTATATATTCCGGAAGTCACTCGAGGATCTGTTCCTTCCAACTTCTCGCGAACTAGCAGGTCACACATTGTTGTGTATATACCATTAGCTTGTCGCAAGTAGCTTTGTAACCTAAGGGTTGGTGCTTCGATTTTACTTCGTCCACCAAAGGCTGTGACTTGCAATTTGTTCGACTTCGGCTGCGGCCGGTCAGGGGTGAGTAAAGTGTAAGGCTTTGCGTAGCCGGCGGGTACCGCGGAAGCTAATATCACCTTTCCACCTTGCTTTAATTGAGCTCGTCAGGCGGCGGCTGGTTTCACAGTCGCCGTGTTATTCTTTCCTTTGCACCGTTGCTTGTGTTTTTCACTAAGCCCGGTTGCTAATTGTATGCTCGATTGTATTGTTTTTCTAGCAGGCTCGGGTGCTAAGTTCGCCTAGACCGGTTGCTTACTTCGATTTAATCGACAGCCAGCGGTTTGGGGTCCAAGCCGCCGCCACAGTATTTTGTAGCATTATCGCACTGTTGCTTGGCTGCTGAGTCGCCTAGAGCGGTTGCATAGGCTACTTAATTTGGTCGTCAAGTGGGCGCTTTCACTGTTGTATTTGAGCTGTGTCGCACCAGTCTTGTGCTCTCACCTGCCACACACTAGTATGCTGTTGTATTGCTAGCTGGTGGGCAAATTAGTTTCCTAAATCGCCTTCACCGTGTTATTTTAGCCGTGTCACACTGTTGCGCGTGCTGTAGTGTGTCGCCAGTTGGCAGCTTAGTTTCACACCGCTGTATTATTATAGCCGTGTCGCACCGTTGCAGGGTAGCTCACGCCTTAGCCTGGTTGCCTAGGCTACTTAATTTGCTCGCCAGTGAACGTCTTTGGATCCAAGTGTTGCCGTCACTGTGTTATTTAAGGCGCATTGTTGCTTGGGTGTGCTCTCGCCTAAGGCTCGATTGCCTAGCCTTTGTTGATTTGCTCTCCAGTGGGCGGCAGGGGTTACCAAGAGCCGCTGACACTGCCAGGGGACTACAGATAGAGAATAGCATTTTGGCAAATTTTAACCCATGTATGATCAGGTGTTTTATTAATTTGCACTGTCCCCTTCTTAAATAAACTGAATTCAATTGAACTGTGTTATTTAGGGGGTTGCATTGTTTCTTGGCTGCTATAGCATCCCTGGTTGTCTCCCCAGACGAGACTCTGAGAACCGATGTGCGCTGCCCTCGGCCCCAGTGCCAGATTACATACGACCTCCTTACTAGGAGTTACGACATTGCTGCCCGTGGGGGACGTCTTGGGAATTTGCTTTCTCACATAGTCCTGGCTTGGTCGCAAACCATACAGGGGTCAGGTGCTGGTCACTCAGCACGGACCCTCAGTGATGCTTCACTGCAGACTTTGCATTATGACTTAGGGAGCTAGGCAGGTTGATGTCAACTGCGACGTGCACCTCTGCCTGATTCCAGGCCAGGAACCTCTGTGGTACCCCGTGCCAATAGCTTCAACCACATTCAGGTGGACAATCAAGAGGCCTGTGCTTCTCAGCACATTTTGAACAGCGCCTTAACACCGCGCTACGGTCTGCATTTCAGGCGCCAGGAGGTCGGTGTCCAGCCGCCCCACTCCCCCAGAGTCCTACTCGATGCTCGGTAGGTTCTACTCAACCTAATTTTGGGTACCAAGAAGTGGGGCGGGTTCGCCCCGTTCTGGACTAAGAGGGCGGAATCAGTGCCTCACGGTTCTTCCTTGCCACATACTGCGTGTTGCAGGGGTGGGTTGTGTCAATAGCCCTGAAAGACGCTACTTGCAAGTCCCTACTGCCCAATGTCACAGGTGGTCCTCCCCTTTCCATTTCTGGGCAAGGTGTACCAGTTCTTCCGTTTGGGCCGTCCCTGGCTCTGCGCATATTAAACAGTGTGTGGCAGCATCCCTGTCACCATTACAGCTCAGCGGTATGGTGTACTGCCATACCTAGACAACTGGTTGATCATTTCGCCCAACTCAGGAGCAGGCGGTAAGGGACACAGCCACGCTCCTCAGCCATGGGAACATGCTTGGCCTTACGATCAATCTTACAAAGGGCAACCTTACACCATGTGTTGGGTTGTGAGTTACTTGGGGCTGGTGCTCGACTCGGCGGCCTTACGAGCCTGCCTTTCTCCAGAGCGCTTAGCTACCATTCGGCAGTTACTACAGCACTTTATGCTGGAATACAGCCTTTTCCTTCGACTGATAGGTATGCTGACCTCGGCATCCATGAGGGTCCGACTAGGCCTTCTCAAATTGAGTTCTCTTCAGATCTGGACGAATGGTCTCAACTTGGACCCCAAGTGGCAGAGACGCAAGATGGTCAGGGTGTCTGGGCAGTACCTTCGGGCCCTCAGACCCTGGAGAGAGAGGGAATCCCTGATTGCAGGGTCGCCCTTAGGGTGGAATCTCCCGGCATGAGGTTGTAGAGACAGACGCCTCCTTGTCAGGCTGGGACGCAGACTGTCGGAGGCCAGTGGGATGCCCAGCAGAGACCGGAGCATGTTATAGGCTGGAACTCCTTGCAGGGTTCTTAGCACTCAGGCTTCAACCACCAGGTGGGCACCAGATAGAAGCTGGGCCTGCGGGTTACGAAGGGGCTCCATATGTGGTTCTCCCCCATTATCTAAGCTGTCCATGTTCCAGGTGTCCGGAACACAGCTGTAGACCTTCTCTCTCGCCAAAGGCCACCCCCCGGAGAGTGGAGACTCCATCCGGAGGTGGTAGGCATGATTGGGACACGTATGGCAGGGCAGTGGTATATCTCTTTGCTTCCGAAGAGACGACCCGCTGTTCCCCTGGGTTCTCCTAGATGGAGAGGACCAGTCCCCTAAGACAGGATGCTCTGGCTAATGCTTGGGCCAGTCAGCCTGCTTTAAGCATTTCCCCCAATTCTCTTTTTACTGGCAACACTGGATGGATTCCAGCATTGCAGTTACAGCCTACGTTTGGTGGCTCCACATTGGCCAGGAAGGCCATGGTTCCCAGCGTTACTAAAACTCCTCAAAGGAGTCCCTTGGTGCCTTCCAGAGAGACAGGAACCTCTGTCTCAGGTAGGCGGACACATGTTGGGCACCCGAACTCGGGGCGCCTGCAGCTGGGCGTGTGGCTCCTGATAGCCAGGACCCACTGTTGACGTATTGCGACCAGTCAGAGGTCCAGACCTTTTTAAGTTCAAGGGCACTCTCCGCTATATGGCTCTATACAGACAGGTGGAAGTTGTTTGCACAGTAGTGCATGGCACATGGCGAAGTCCAAGGGACTTGCTCATTGAGAGTGAAACTACACTTTCTGCAGTCTGTGTGGGCAACAGGAGAGCTGCTTCCACCCTGCGCGTTTATGTGGCTGCGATATCGGCCGCACATGCAAGGGTGGATAACCAGACGGTAGGGTCCCACTACCAAGTCAGGCAGTTACTGAAGGCAGGCCAGAGGCTTCATTCAGCCACCACGACCCCTGAGGGCACCATCATGGGACTTGCAATTAGTCCTGAATCCTTAGGTCTACCCCCATTTGAGCCGCTGAGTCAGGCAGACCTTGAAGCGGGTTCCACGTCAGGACATTTGCACCTCAGCTACATGGTCTTCATCATGTACGTTGCGCGCTCTACAGAGTAAATGTTGCTGCACCTCATCCGGTGGGATGACAGCTGTCTTGTTGACGGCTGCAAGCCCTTAATTGATGAGAACTCTTCGTGACCTATCTGGTATAAGTCATCCAGTGCTGAAAGCACCGCCTCTGGCGGTCAGTAGGAACGAAATAGAACGATAGTTACGTATGAAACTACGGTTCTATGAGTTCCGGATGACCGCCAGAGTTCTCTGTCACTCAGACTTCTCAGATACCGCAAGAAGATCAAGTTGGAACAGATCCTCGAGTGAGTTCCGAAATATATAGACATACCCAGGGTCACCCAGGTGTCACAGGTGACTATTTTGGTATAAGATCTCGACCTGCGCATGCGCGCGATGGAACATCCAGTGCTGAAAGCACCGCCTCTGGCGGTCATCCGGAACTCATAGAACCGTAGTTACATACGTAACTATCGTTTATTGTTCTTTTTAGGATTCGAGTTTGCTCATAAAGACACAATACACTTATTTGATCTGGATTCTGGGTAGAATTGGATTAACCATATCCAGGTCCCACTTTCATAGGATCATTATCCCATTTCTGATTTTGAAATTCCCAATCTTGAGATTTAGTCCTATCTGGATCATTCTGACCTAAAGTAAACTTTTTGAAACACTGGGACCTGGACACAGGAGATCAGAGAAAAACCTTAACTGACCGTGAACGACTAAAATGTTCAATCAAATTAAAGAAGTGAATAAAACTCGGCACTTCTCACATCAGGATAATTAACATTTTTATCTTTAGTTAGTATCAGCGAATTTCCCGGCCGGGGATCAATATAGTATTTCTGATTCTGAATAGAGATGTAAAATTAATATAACCATCATATTTTCCTAGTTTTTTCGTTTATGTTTTCTCGTAATGTCGTTTCAACCCATCATACATATCTAAAAAGATCGCTAGTATCTAAACAGAGGCTCAAGGATCATCTCTTCTGCGGGCAGTGCCGGGCTAGTTGCTCTGTTTTTTTTTTGGTTTTTTTTAAGGTATTTTTTGGCATTTTTTATGCTCTATTGACAGTGTAGAGACAGAGTTGAAATGGGACAGAGAGGGGAGCGACATGCAGAGAACGACCGCGGGCCGTAACCGAACCCGGGTCTGCTGCCGGCCGAGGCCCAAGGGGCTGTTTTTTAAATAAATAGCTATTTTGTGATATAATACATGCTTCAATATTGCACTCACTATGATCACATCAGAACAGATTTATGTCTTTTATACAACTCAGAATTGTAGTTTAAAACTTTAATCGCCAACTTATAAAAAATGTTGGGATTTAATACAGTTAATGAACACATCCTGTAAACCCCAAATTCCATCAGATGCCGAAGCAAGACACATTATTTTAGCACAGAATATATCGAGTGAGACAGGACTCCCTATCTCCCTATCCCTATCCACCGTCAACAACATGTTTTGCCTGCTATCAGTGTATGAATGTGTGTGTGAATGGTAACGTGGGAAAGGAAAACAGGTCTCCCTTGAAAAAGAGTCTCCGGTCTCAATGGGATTTACCTGTGTAAATAAAGGTTGCATTTTTTTTTTTTTAAATGTTTTACTTTTAGTTGAAAAACTCAAGTTTTTTGGCCAAATCCCAGTTCTCTTATTTTGCCCTACCTCTTGACCTTGGCCCTATCGCTTTCCCCTGTTAGGGTGACAAGGGATTAGGGGTTTAAATCTGCCACTATGAAATTGGATACTATTACAAGACCGCTACAGTCAGTTAACCCTTTTCTCTGATCTACTGTGTCCAGGGCCCAGTATTACCAAAAGTTTACTTTAGGTCAGAATGATCCAGATAGGACCGAATCTCAAAATTGGGAGTTTAAAAATCAGAAATGGGATAATGATCCTATGAAAGTGGGACCTGAATATGGTTAATCCAATTCTACCCAGAATCCAGATCAAATAAGTGTCTTGTGTCTTTATGAGCAAACTCGAATCCTAAAAACAACATTAAACCTTCAGCTACTATCTCCTGACAGTCTGAATTTCAAAATAAGGCCCGGCACATGTATTTGCAGACCACCCCATACACCCAAAATATGTTATTTAGTACCATTAATATTTATTGTGTTAATTCTTCCTTGCTTTTTGATTTGCAGTGCAGCATAACTATAATGTTATTCTCATTTCATAATAAAATCACGGATGATAAATGTAAATTTGTTCAGCTGGTTAAGGCCTTTAAAGGCACTGTGTTCTGTCATTTATGAATTTAAAGGCAACAGTGAAAGGTATGAAGTTTTCTCAAGATGTACAGTAATTGTTTTTATTATAAACAATTGATTGATCATGGAAAACTTAATAAAAATGTTAATGAATGATTCAAACCATTTTTGAATTTTTTTTAATTTAAAATATATGAAAAATGCAGTTACAGTTGTAGAATTTACAGTTACAGCTGAAAATTATTTTAGTTTAGTTAATTTCTTGAACATGTTATAATAAAACAAACACATACAGTAAAACTTATAACATTAAAAAGAAACTCAAGCAACATCCTCAGCAAAATAGAAATGACAATGAACTACTCAAATAATATGGTTCATGTTCAAAAGGCAAAAACACTTTTCTCTTATTCTTCTTACAGAAATCCTTAAAAAATTAAAGCTGAATTACAGGAATCAGTGTCATGACATGTAACTTGATCGGGCTTAAAAAATTAAAAAAATAAACTCTTTTGGACAAAATAATGGAAACAATGAAAAACCAAAACTGTCAAACAATCCACAAACAAGAAATAACCAAACCTGAATAACACTCTCTGAGGGAACAGTACACCGAATACAGGGAGGTCTGATTTATTAGGTTTTTGGCCTTAATCCGTATTGATATTGTCCTGTCAGCAGATATCTCATTTAATAAATGTCATTATTTTCCTTGAAACGTAAGTTGTCACGTATCCTTTTCCTTATTGTTTCCCCAAATAAACCTTTATATACATTGCGTATTTTTGGCATTTTACAGTCCGTACAGTAAAGGGTTGATGAGAGGTTGGCACGTAAGCCAGTACTAATGACAGAAAAATGCGCAACATATTCGGCAAACTGTTAATATTAAATCTGCTCTGCACTATTTCAAAAAAGCCCCCACAAGAGAAGTTAAGCAGAGACAGAAGGTGAGGTGTGCAGGTACTGACAGCCTTTTGTCTCATCTGTTTAGAACCAGAAAAACAAACTTTAAGGATCCTAATGTAGGTGTATATGATTAAAAGTAGCAGACCAAAGATAACTGTAAACATGTGAGCAAGTCCATAGATGTTATTGACTGTTGTGTCAAAACAGGCCAGTTTAACAACATAATAGTTATCACAGTAAACTTTGTCAATAACGTTCCCACACAATTTCAAAGGCAGAGTCAGACCACACTGTATGTAAGTGTTCGTAAAGAGAGGGTAGAACCATATTAGAGCGGTAAGCACAGCAATCTTTTTAGATGTCATACGTGCGTTATATTGTAAAGGATGACAAATAGCAAGGTAGCGGTCATAAGACATCACGGCTAAGGTCAAAAACTCAATACCTCCATATGAGTACAAGCAAAAAATCTGCAGAAGCAAAAGGGAGCAGAAACAGTGTGAATATCAGAGAGAATTTGCACCAGAAGAAATGGAAAAAGCCCTGTGCTACCAAACAACTCATTAACAAACAGGCTGCAAAGGAAAAGGTACATTGGTTCATGTAAGCTTCTGTTAGTACAGATAATAATAATAAGAAATACATTGGCACATATAATTGAAATATAGAAAGTCAGAATGATCAGGAAATATAAGTATTTAAAAACACCAGTGTCAACGTAGGCTGACAATGTAAAATGGGAAAACTCTGTGTAATTTTCCATTGTTCACCTTTGGCTCCTTAAAACAGTTTAGTAGATGATCATGTTGTTGTAAATATGCCACATTTTCTCACAGCTTTGTAAAAGTTCATAAGTTTAAATGCATGGCTGTGAAAGAAGGAAGTGAAAGAAGGGTTAGTATGAATAATATACCCCAGTGCAAAAACAGGTTAATTTAGTCTTAAGTATATAAAAGTAATATACTAGTCCATACACAAGAACATTCAAGTTAATACATATACATACATCAGTGCATCAACAATTATCAGGTTAATTTGAAAGAAAAAGTTAGGGTTAGGGTTAGAAAAAAAAATCACAAATACATCGTACTACGCATTACCTCACTTAAAGTCAATAAAACACATGTTAATACATTGTCTGAATGTTGGCATCAATGTTCTTACCTGTTGTTCACACTGTGACTCAAATAACTAACATGGAACACATGATGCTGCATCTCTTAACCCTTTTCAAGTCACTGTTGCCCATAGCAAAATTTGACGTCATTATCAAATTAAACACTGCTTGGTTTATATCATATCTGCTCTATGTTACATTATAGATTATTGTTTTTCCCCAATGGAGATCATTTAATATGCCGACTCAGCTAGGTATATTCAAGGCTAGAGTCTGGAACAATAACAGAAAGGACGTTCAAAGTCACTTAAACCCCCTTTCTTCCCCCATTCTGTTGCTTGGTTTTTTAACTTCAATAAGTTGTCCTTTATCTTGTTTATTTACAAGAAATTTAACAGGTGTAGGGGAGAACGAGATAATGTGAGACATCGGGTAATGTGAGACACCCCCTATATCTAGGCAATGGAACACATTTTGGTCATGTGAGAATTATGTTTTCAAGCCCCTCTCATTTCCCAACGGCCATGAAGGAGAGGACCTCATGGTGCTGTTGTAAGCATGTTTTTTTTCACAGAAACATTTTTTTGCATGTGAAAGTACATTTTCTTGCAAAGCAAATTGATTCAGGTAAAAACTTCTATCATATATGTTGATGAACTACAAACATATGAAACCAGGTGATGATGTTATCTGAAGATTAGCATTAATTGCTAAGAGATGTTTTTTCTCAAATTGTGGCAGTGGGGTAAAGTGGGACAAATGCTGTGGGGTAAAGTGAGACAGTGTCCGTGCCCTCTTTTAATGAATCCATTATATTTAAGGTAGCAAGTGACTTGTTTTAATAGAGACAATGCGGGCCGGAGGTGGGGGTTGAATGGTTCAAGGGGTGTCAGCAAGGCCATGGTTTGGCAGGTATGTATGTGGGGGACAGGAGAGTGACCTTTAACATCAATGGACTCTAAGTCATATGTCTTTATTCAATGAATGACAGGTGGGTGTAGTCCTGTTTTCTGAGTCCCAGGCTGTTCTAGCTGGTTCTGATTGTTCTTTGCTCTGACCCCAGACACTAGCTGGCTCTAAGGGTCCTGTGTTCTGACCCCCAGACTGTGTTTTAATCTAACTGGTTCTATCATGTCATTTGAATGTTAATTAAAATATTATGAATGATATGTTGTCTATGATCAGAGTTACATTCAAGTGTTAAGAAAACCAATTTGCTTAATTGACCAAACCCCATGATTCTGTTACTAGTCCGACATTAGTTCTGGAATATGTGGTTTCAAGCTAGCTGTCAGGATTTTAACTGTTAAAAGGTGTTGTTATGGTAGTTTCAGAATGGAAAAAGTTAGTGGATCAGTTTACCCCCTTGATTTATCTGGCCTGTCTCAGTTTACCCCTAAGCTCAAAATGCCCCTAAACTGGGGTAAACTGAGACAGGCCAGTTCTGGTCGGCGGCTAAATCTATGAAGCTGGCCAACAGGGACTCTTTGTTGCGAAGCTCGTCAGAGAGCCGTCTGATGTCCTCCTTGAGGTTAGCAATTGTATTATTTGCTATTGTAAGCCGCGGATCATCGTCATTTGGCATGTTGTGGAAAGTTACTAGCTGGCTGTGTGGAGCTGCTGGTAGCTGGCTGTGTTTAGCTGCTAGTAGCTGCTGGTCGCTGGCTGTGTTTAGCTGCTATTAGTTTTGGCTGCTGGTAGCTGGCTGTGTTTAGCTGCTGATAGCTACTGGTAGCTTGCTGCTGGTAGCTACTGGTAGCTGGCTGCTGGTAGCTGGCCACAGAAAATGCCACTATAGGATGTGAGTGAGAGCTCTTATGTTAGCATGGCTGCTGCTGTAGCCTGTAGATGTTAGCAAGGCTGCTTTGGCTCAGATCACCCTTTGTTTTAGCTTTTCAAAGTCCAACTAGTCCACATTCACGTTAAAATTATTTCCTATCATCAAGTGTGCTCAGTAGTACTTGTTGCAAAAACAAATGAGTAGTTGAGGTTGTTGCCAAATAGCGAAAAAACAAATGAACACAGTTTAATTTCCCTGGTTTTGACCCTTCATATCCTGAACTTGAGTAAACTGAACTTTCTAGTAGCTGTCTTGTTTTTGGATTCAAATCTGACTAACATCATCACAGAACTTTAATGATTTAGTGCTTTTCCATTATTTGGATTATTGCAAAATTTGATACATTTGGCTTTTTGGACATTTAAAAATAAATCACTTTGAATTGTTCAAACTTTTGGGGTTATTTTATACTTTACGACATGCAGAGAACGACCCTGGGATTTCTCCATCGTTCATCTTCCTCCCTCTCTTCACGTTGTTCAAGTTTGTTCAAGCTATTTTCTTCTGGCAACAATAAGAAATCAGAACCAATCAGAATTTAGTTAATGATGTAATTCTTCTGCTGCTGTGGGCGTCCTCTCATAACGCAGGTCATAAGAAGTATACACCAGAGCTCCAGCTTAGTTGGGAGGGACGCACAGTCTCTCTAAGGCAGGTTCATGTCACATAACGTCTCATGTTTATGTTATGCAGTACAATTGGAAAATGGTAAATATGGGAAATGTTTTTAAGTGTTTTAATGTTTAAAATAATCCAAAGTGAGTAAAGCTGCAAAGGTAATATTTAACTTTTAGAAATCTGTCATAAATTGTTAATCTTGTAAAGTGTTTCACCATGTTAAACGCTACTCAGGTTACATTTTTCATACTGAATGCCTATTTTGACACTGGGGCTTTCAAATATTTATATTTTACTATTATTATATCTTTGTATGCTTTCATAGTTTGTGCAAATGTGTTGCTCATTGCGGTTATCTGTATGAACAGAAGCTTACATGAACCTATGTACATTTTCCTTTGCAGCCTGTTTGTTAATGAGTTGTATGGAAGCACAGGGCTGCTCCCATTCCTTATAACGCAAATTCTCTCTGACATTCACATTGTTTCTAGATTGTTTTGTTTCCTGCAGATCTATTGTGTTTACTCATACGGGTGTGTGGAGTTTTTTAACTTAGCCGTCATGTCTTATGACCGATATCTTGCCATCTGTTGTCCTCTGCAATATAACACCCGTATGACACCTAAAACCGTTGCCACACTAATTGCTGTAACATGGCTATTCCCGCTTCTGGCAATTGTTGTTTTGGTATCATTGAGTGCGCCTTTAAAGCTGTGTGGCAACATCATTAACAAAGTGTACTGTGGAAATTACCCTGTTGTACAACTGGCCTGCTATGACACCAGAGTGAATAACATTTATGGACTAATTTACACTTTTTATCTCAATAATTATTCCTTTAATTTTTATCTTTTACACATACTTTAAGATTCTCAAAGTTTGTTTTTCTGGCTCTAAACAGACGAGACAGAAAGCTGTCAGTACTGCACACCTCACATGCTTCCCTGGTTAACTTTTCCTTTGGTGGTTCATTTCAGATATTACACACCCGGTTTGGTGGAAGCGGTGTGCCCAATATGTTGGTATTTTACTATCAGTATACTTTCTAACATGCCAGCCTATATTCACCCCTATAATATACGGACTGAAAATGTCAAAAATCCGTAATATATTGAAACAGGTGTTGTGTGTTGAGAAGTAGGCCATCCAACATTATATACATGAATAAGAAGTGAATAAATGCTCACAGCTAATATAAGCAATAGCGATGTCTGTAGTTTAATGTGTGGGTGAGGCAGGGAGAAATTTGAACATGTAAGTTGAACAAGACCTGAGGCTGATTTTGCTCTCTGAAATAATTCATGCTAAAATGTTTATCTTGAATTTAAGTGTATTTTATACATTTGTAAAATGTTTTACACTAAATCTGAGACACAGTCTAATGTCTGACTTCAGCAATAACTGCATTCAGCTGCTTTTTAAGTTTTTCCCTGCTGTTTTATTTATATGTCAGATATTGAACAGTTTATTTATGTGATATCTGAAAAAGTATTAAGTCATTAAACTTTGAATTGAAGTTTGGTGCCAAGTCTTTTTCAAGTTGTTCTTCTTTCTAAGAATTTTTTGGAGCATTTGTTTGACATCAGTTGTTTGTTTGGGCCTTAAAATGTGGTGAGGCTCAGTCCTCTTCACAGCAGACCCGGGTTAGAATCCAGCCCAGGTTGTTCTCTGCATGTCATTCCCCTCTGCCCCATTTCATCTCTGTCACTCTGCACTATAAATAAAGCATTTTAAAAATGCACAAAAATAATCTTTCAAATAAAAATATGTTTGCACAATTCAAGGTGATATATTTATAAATGTCTAACGGCCCAAAAAGCTAAAGGTATAAAATGTTGCATTATTACAAAACAGAGAAAAGCAGTTGATCACATTGTAGATTGTTGAACAAGAAATACATTTTAAAAACTATTGATCGTTTATTAAAAATGTTTATATCAATTTTTTTAGTCTTTCAACTAAATGAACAACTCTAAACCATAAAATTCAGCAGTGAATTGAATTAATTAAACTTTTATATTAGGTGTATTTTTAGAAGCAGTAGTACTTGATTTGATTATTATTTTTATTTAATATACTTGTAATAGGTGACTCACACTTTGCAGAATTAGAATGTATAAGAAAAACACCATACCCCCCTCACCCCCACCACAATGCTTTTGTGTTTTTAATAGATATCGGGACACAAAGTTGTATTAATGAGGCCGGATTTATACTTGACATAAATTTAACGTGGATCTCACAGTAAATGTTGTATAAGTACACTCCGGGTCCAAAGTGTTATTCACAGCCCCATTGTTCAACTATTATTGAAATCGAATCAGTTCAAGTCTTTTGAACGAGCTGAGATTTGATGTTAACACACATTTATACCATCAAACACATGGTTTACAGAACATGAACAGTACAACAGAGAATAACAAAAAAATGAAGTGCTATGACAAAATATATATTTTATTCTATTTGGAGCACATCTTCCCCAGCCCACAGCTTAAAGAACACTAAACTCTTTATCCGTCAGGCCGTCATTCTCTATCGTTTCTACCAAACGTTTATTTCAATGGGTTTTTCTTTTTTATCTGCTGGTTTCACAGCCTTACATTAAACAAATGAAACAACCTTAATACTATTGTTAAAACCTGCTCTATGATCACGTGTGACAGAGACCTATGTAAATGTAAATGTAAATTCTTATTATACGCCCTTAACAGCTTTCGGTGTACCAAGTCTTACAGAGAAAATAAAACATTAAAACAATTAAAAACATCAATCAAAAGATAATACCAGAATCAATACAAATCAGATAAATCTGTAACCAAAATCCTCTGGAAAGCAGAATGCATTTTGCCCTCCAAAGGTCAACTTCTTGCAAGTGAATAAAAAAAAAACCCGCTTCTTTAAATCATTCATCCCCTCAGCGCACAACATTTGAAACTTCAATGTTTTCCTTTTCGAAATTCACCCAACAGCTCAACAACTTATATCTAAATAAGAGAATAACAGAAAAAACTGTGCTCCTACTTGGTTTCATTTAGCTATTGAATTTATTGTTCGACCCTTTGGACCAAGAAATCCTATATTAGAAACATGTGTCTCAGACCAATTCAACTAGACATAATTAGTGGTGAATTTTTTTTATATATATATATTTTTTGGCATTTTTTCTGCTTTTATTGATAGTGTGAAGAGACAGAGGTGCTGCTGGGCCCAGCCCGGGGTGGGGACGCCCTACCAACTGAGCTAAGGGCGCCCCCAGTGGTGACAATTTTAAAGTCAGGAGGAGTGTTTAATATTTTATTTCTGCATTTAAAAGTTAAAAACTTGTTTAAACTAGAGACAATATTAATGGAGAAGTCAGATGGGGAGACGGGGAATTCAATAATTTATTTATTGTGCAGTTAAAAGAATGAAGCATTTCAGTGCAAATAGGAAAACCAGGGTGTAATTTGAGTGAAAGGAAGAACCATTAAAAACTCAAACACAATATCTGCCTTTTCTATTTTTACAAAATATATTTATTGTTTGAGAACAAGATCACACATCCTTGAGCCGGGGACACACATTATCATTAAAGATGTTCATCACACGGTATAAAGCGTTATCATTCAGTTCGGTTCAAATTAAGCAATTGTCTAGCACATACAGAAAATGTTCAATCACTCCAAAAGCATTAATATATGGTGAATATCTGGTCATGTGATCACTGACACATGATGACGATGAGACATCTGGTCATCTCGCATGTTATATGGCAAGCAAATAGTAGATACGAATTGCTGCTGCTCTGATGAGTAAGCTGACTCATTAAAGTTATTGACAACGTATACACTGCAATCAGTGGTCAAATTATAAAAATGCAGCTTCGGAGTGCAGGGCATCAAGACCCTGAAATTGTAAAAGCCCATGTCACGCACAAGATGTTGTGATCACTCGGTTAACACCCAATCGTTAGAAATCTGTTTAAGTCATCTGCCGTTGATAACTCGAAATCGATGTTTGGACTCGAACATTCATTTATGCACATTTACACATCACTCTCTGGAACACTAGTATAAGTCTTTTAATAGGGGTGCTAGACAACTTTATGTGTTGTGTTGTTGTCGTCGCTGTTTGATGTTTATGTCTTGTATTATTGACTTAGATGTAATAAATACTACTAATATGTAATTGAAAAAAAAACGTTCTTTTGATTTCATACATTGCCCTATGTAATATAGACAATCACTTATGAACTATTGAAGAAAATACATACATACAGTCCAATATAAAGAGTTGTGACCTGTGTGTCCAGTCTAGTTCAAATTCCTGGAATAATTTGGAAACACTTGGTCACAACATGGAATCTATTGAAGAAAAATTAATTATCTTTTATCAACATATTTATTAAAAATTAATTAATTCCACATTACCACAAACAAGGCAAGGCAAGTTTATTTCTATAGCACAGTTCAGGCAGAAGGCCATTCAAAGTGCTTTACAGGGGCATAACATACATCAAGATTAGACATTAGCAATTGCATTTAAGAGATAGTAAAACAAATAAAAATACATCACGATTCAAGATTAGACTACTTTAGACATCATGTAGGCCGATCACATTAATGGCTACATTTATTTTATAATTATATTTTTCAATAATATGATCAAGTCAGTCATATCAAAATGGGAGAAAATCCAGCATTTTTTCCAGTTATGTGTCCAGATGTCATGATCATTTCAAACTTTGAAAACAGAACATTTAAAATAAATTCTGTACAAAAACCTGATCATAATATGGTTTCACTGTGTGTGAGTGAAGAGGATTTCACTCTACACATGGCAACCATCGTCATGCAGTAGATTCAGACACACACACAGAGAAGCAGTTCCTCTCCAGTTAAAGGTGCAGTGTGTAGAATTTTGGGTTTTATTTCCTAGCAGATTTTGTAGAAAATAATTATAATATCCATAAGTACGTTTAATTTAGTGCATAATAGCTGAATTTCTTTTTTTGAATTATTTTTTTTTCCTTAGGAAGGGTCTCTTATATGTCCATATTTCTCCATATTTGGACCAAGGCCTTGTCACCGCCATTTTGGAAGTGTCATAGTTGGAATGTCATCAGGTGCATTGTTTAAAATTTAGAATTGTTCTTGTCCTTGAAGACCACTGTAGCTTCTGTTACTATTCGAAAGGGATGGGGTTACCCAGGGAGCGTTGTATTCTAGAACTTTCTAGAACTTACTTGATGATGTCATATTACACACTGCACCTTTAAAGTAGTAGCTGTCTTGTTTTTGGAATCAAATCTGACTAACATACTCTAACCACTACACCATGAGCGCCCCCCCCCCCCGAATTGCGCAAACTTCTGAGGGATTTCTTTTTTTTTTTTGAAATTTTAAGACCGAAAATTGATGTCAAACAAATGCTCCTAAAACGTTCCTAGAAAGAAGAACACCTTGAAAAACTCAGCTTTCAACTTCAATTCAAAGTTTAATGACTTAATACCTTTTCAGAATTCACATAATTAAACATGCTCAATAATTGAAATCTATATAAAACAGCCGGGAAAAACTTGCAGCTGAATGCAGTTATTGCTGAAGTCAGACATTAGACGGTGTATTTAGTGTAAAACATTTTTACAAATGTATGAAATACACTTAAATTCCAAGTTAAACATTTTAGCATGAATTATTTCAGAGAGCAAAATCAGCCTCAGGTCTTGGTCAACTTACATGTTCAAATTTCTCCCTGCCTCACCCACACATTAAACTACAGACATCGCCATTGCTGATATTAGCTGTGAGCATTTATTCACTTCTTATTCATGTATATAATGTTGGATGGCCTACTTCTCAACACACAACACCTGTTTCAATATATTGCGGATTTTGGACATTTTCAGTCCGTATATTATAGGGGTAAGTAAAGGCTGGCATGTTAGAAAGTATATTGATAGTAAAATACCGAACATATCAGGCACACCGCTCGGACCAAACCGGGTGTTTAATATCTGAAATGTACAACCAAAGGAAAAGTTAAGAAGCGAAGTGAGGTGAGGTGTGCAAGTACTGACAGCTTTCTGTCTCGTCTGTTTAGAGCCAGAAAAACAAACTTTGAGAATCTTAAAGTATGTGTAAAAGATAAAAATTAAAGGAATAATTATTGAGATAAAAGTGTAAATTAGTCCATAAATGTTATTCACTCTGGTGTCATAGCAGGCCAGTTGTACAACAGGGTAATTTCCACAGTACACTTTGTTAATGATGTTGCCACACAGCTTTAAAGGCGCACTCAGTGATACCAAAACAACAATTGCCAGAAGCGGGAATAGCCATGTTACAGCAATTAGTGTGGCAACGGTTTTAGATGTCATACGGGTGTTATATTGCAGAGGACAACAGATGGCAAGATATCGGTCATAAGACATAACGTTAAGTTAAAAAACTCTACACACGCATATGAGTAAACACAATAGATCTGCAGGAAACAAAACGATCTAGAAACAATGTGATTGTCAGAGAGAATTTGCACCAAAAGGAATGGGAACAGTGCAGTGCTACCAAACAACTCATTAACAAACAGGCTGCAAAGGAAAATGTACATAGGTTCATGTAAGCTTCTGTTCATACAGATAACCGCAATGAGCAACACATTTGCACAAACTATGAAAGCATACAAAGATATAATAATAGTAAAATATAAATATTTGAAAGCCCCAGTGTCAAAATAGGCATTCAGTATGAAAAATGTAACCTGAGTAGCGTTTAACATGGTGAAACACTTTACAAGATTAACAATTTATGACAGATATCTAAAAGTTAAATATTACCTTTGGAGCTTTACTCACTTTGTATTATTTTAAACATTAAAACACTTAAAAACATTTCCCATATTTACCATTTTCTAATTGTACTGCATAACATAAACATGAGACGTTATGTGACATGAACCTGCTTTAGAGAGACTGTGCGTCCCTCCCAACTGAGCTGGAGCTCTGGTGTATACTTCTTATGACCTGCGTTATGAGAGGACGCCCACAGCAGCAGAAGAATTACATCATTAACTAAGTTCTGATTGGTTCTGATTTCTTATTGTTGCCAGAAGAAAATAGCTTGAACAAACTTGAACAACGTGAAGAGAGGGAGGAAGATGAATGATGAAGAAATCCCAGGGCTAAGACCATGAAAACCAATCATTTTTTTATTTAAGGTGCTCTGAGGAACTTTTAGTTTTGGACAAAAGCGGCAGTGTTTTTACCACGCCAGCTGTTGTTCCTGGGTGAGCGTACCCATGATAAAAGCATTAAGAAAAACTATATAAAAAAAGTTCCTCGTAGCTACTTTAAATTGCTTCATACTACATGAGTGATGGGGTCATTTATGAGCACCAAAAGGTACTATGTCCACACTGACCTTATATAGTTAAGTCTTTCCAATGTTTCTGTTTGATCTGAGCCCAAATACCCCGTGTGAAATCTCCCGCGGACCAAACAGCTGAAACTTGGTACGGGGAAAAGATTTGTTCTGGGTCCCGATCAAACTAAACCATGGTTCGGTCCAGTGTGAACATTTTTTTTGGGACCAGTTAGAGGAAGTCCTGGCTGGCTATCGCAAGTCACGAAGAGGAAAAATGAGCACATCTTCATTTGTAGCATTTCAACTAGTTTCGACTATTGAGCTTGAAGTTGGTGCTGCTGGTAGTAATGCCACAGTATAATTATTATAGTGGCAAACTAAATTGATGTGTTGATTCATTCTTCTTCATTCATTCATTCAAACCGATGAAGGCTACCCACCAAATTGAAAACACGCCGACCTCAGATGCCCATCTACAGAAGTTTGGCTTTTGCTAGTTAGGGAAAAGGAGGCCAAAGAAATCACACAGAAATCTTAAGCCTTTCCTATTGGGAAAAGCCCCAGCAGATTATTGCCTCGTTTCCACTGAGAATCACAGGCAATAGCCACAGTCAGAGCCATAGAACTGCGCTGGCGGCGGCTGCTACGTAAGTATGGTGACATCATAACAGCCGGACACAGATTGATCTGATTTTTCCTCTGATGATCATAAATTACATGTAACAGCAAACAAAACCATCAGTGCAAAGAATGCTATTTTTATATAGTTTTTCTTAATGCCTTAATGTCTTTATTTCATGGGTATGCTCACCAAGGAACAACAGCTGGCGTGGTAAAAACACTGCCGCTTTTGTCAAAAAGTAAAACTTCCTCAGAGCACCTTAAATAAAATAAAAAATGGGTTTTCATGGTCTTATCCCCTGGGATTTCTTCATCAATCATCTTCCTCCCTCTCTTCACTTTGTTCAAGTTTGTTCAAGTCTGCGCTTTTTTTTGTTTAAAATAATCAAAAGTGAGTAAAGCTGCAAAGGTAATATTTAACTTTTAGAAATCTGTCATAAATTGTTAATCTTGTAAAGTGTTTCACCATTTTAAACGCTACTCAGGTTACATTTTTCATACTGAATGCCTATTTTGACACTGGGTCTTTCAAATATTTATATTTTACTATTATTATATCTTTGTATGCTTTCATAGTTTGTGCAAATGTGTTGCTCATTGCGGTTATCTGTATGAACAGAAGCTTACATGAACCTATGTACATTTTCCTTTGCAGCCTGGCAGGTTCCATGATCTCAAACCAGTTCTTTGTGATTCAACAGATCAATAACCAGAAGAACTTACTGTATATACTTCATTCATGATACAATATTATAACCCTATGAACACACACACACACACAGACAGACAGACAGACAGACACACAGGAAAACTGATGAAAACTGCTGAGCATATCACCAGGACAAGCCACTTTATTAAGTACACTTTGCTAGTACCCGATTGGAACTCCTTTGGCCTTCCGAACTGCCTTATTTTTTCGTGTTGAGCGTTCACAGATTTCTGCATACCTTGGTTGTAACAAGTGGTTATTTGAGTTACTGTTGCCTTTCTATCATCTAGAACCAGTATGCCCATCCTCCTCTGACCTCTGACATCAACAAGGCATTTTCATCCACACAAATGCCGCTCACTCGATATTTTTCCTTTTTCGTACCATTCTCTGTAAACCCTAGAGATGGTTTGGAGTGAAAATCCCAGTAGATCAGCAGTTTCTGAGATATTCAGACCAGCCCTTCTGGCACCATCAACATTGCCATGTTCAAAGTCACTTAAAGCCCCTTTCTTCCCCATTCTGATGCTCGGTTTGAACTCTTAAACTTAAACTTAAACTCTTTAATGTCCCCAAAGACGAGTTCTCATGCTTTCCAAATCTTCAGTGTGTCTATGAATCAATAGTTTTCTTAACTTCAGATACTGGCATTGTGGCTCAAAGGGTCACACATGAAGTTTCAGAGGAGGTGGATTTGTTTACATTCACAGAGCCTGAAGTTAGTTTACTAAACATATTTTCTCTACATGTAATTCTTAGCATTCTATCATCTTACATCAAAAATACATTATTTTGATGAACCTGGAACCAAGTATATAGTATAAATATAGTATATTGAAAAAACATCTGCTAAAATAATGCTCTTGACGGTGGTAGCGGCTTCCACTGCATTAACATTAACTTGATCTGACGGTAAACTTAGTTTGTGTGGGCCTCATACTTTAAATAAAATTATTTTGAGGAACCTGGAACCAAACGTATAAGACTAGAATATGTTTGTAAACCAAACGGTGGGCCCTGCTGCTGTAAACAACAACAGTGAAACAGTAACTTTTCAGGAAGCTTTCTAACTTCCACGGATCACATTTTCCTGTTGTTACATAACAAAGTTACATAGTCCATTTTTAACATCAACATAGTTTTCATCTATTATCATTATTGTTTTGGTTTTTAATACTAGCCTAGTTCGAAACTTAACAGTGGATAATATTAATGATAAATATTTTATATATTTGTTTAATCATACAATGAGTTATAATGTTTAAATTAAATTGCAAATTGTTACATCATTAGGGCTCGAGTCTCTCCGGTCAAGTTCATTTGAGCCAGTAAACACGTTGGTCCCTGAAGGATTCTTTACTTCAACAACAATTTCAACTAATTCCCTGGTGGGGACTTTTACGTTTGATTTGAACCCAAAATTCAACAAAGTTAAACAAGTTACCCAAAGAAAATTGATGGATAGGTACTGGTTTTACTGACACACACACACACACACACACACACACACACACACACACACACACACACACACACACACACACACACACACACACACACACACACACACACACACACACACACACACACACACACACACACACACACACACACACACACACACACACACACCCCACACACACACACAATTACCAAGAGAGCTGAGGGCCATAATGACCTCCCATCAGACTTCATCACTGAAAGATGATGTAAACAAACTCCAAAGTTTTCTCAAACAATTCTTTAGTTGTTTTGGCAGATACTTTACGGAAGATTATCTACCATTATTGTAAACATCTCAGACAATGCAATACTTAACATTTAGGCCGTATTTTAGAAGTGCACTGCTAATACTGGTGTATTATATTACTGTATGCTCTCTTAAAGGTGCAGTGTGTACCTCTGTGTGTGTAAGAGAAGTGAAACATTTTCTAGGTATAATCTCATAACTGAATAAAAAAACTTTCCTCGCAGGAAAATGTAGACCCTTGGAACACTGTTTGAAGTTAGAAAGCTTCCTGAAAAGTTACTGTTTCACTGTTGTTGTTGTTTACAGCAGCAGGGCCCACAGTTTGGTTTACAAACATATTCTAGTCTTACGTTTGGTTCCAGGTTCCTCAAAATAATTTTATTTAAAGTATGAGGCCCACACAAACTAAGTTTACCGTCAGATCAAGTTAATGTTAATGCAGTGGAAGCCGCTACCACCGTCAAGAGCATTATTTTAGCAGATGTTTTTTCAATATACTATGAACCAAAAATCTAAACTAAACATTCCATAATAATTCTTAGCACTATTCTGAAGGTTATTACAGAAGGATTTGTTTATATGTTGTTCATTGTCTTATTTATGACACATTTTCTTATTGCATTTGCTTATAAAATGAATTTTATAAGATCTGTACATAGTACTTTTAGATTTATGAAAAGAGGCTGCATCCAAAATCTGATCTGTAAAAACTTTGGTCACTTACAGGTGAAACTCGAAAAATTAGAATATCATGCAAAAGTTCATTTATTTCAGTAATTCAACCTAAATGGTGAAACAAATATATTATATAGACTCATTACATTCAAAGTGAGATATTTCAAGCCTTTATTTGTTATAATTGTGATTATTATGGCTTACAGCTACACCATGTCTCAGGCAAATTAAACTAGAGACATAATTTGTGATGAAGTCAGATGGGGAATTTAATTTATTATCTGTGCATTTAAACGTTAAAAACATTTCAGTGCAAATAGGAAAACCAGGTGTGTAATTTGAGTGAGAGGAAGAGCCATTAAAAACTCAAACACAATATCTGCCTTTTTCAAAGGATTTTTTTTTATTGCTTGAGAACAAGATCACACATCATATGCAAGCCTGGGGAAGATACACAAGATAGCTTTAAGCTTGAACCACTTTCTATTACAAAATGTTCTAACAGGCTGTTTATCATACAGGGAACGGAGGTCAAATTCAAGCACTTCAATTTAAAAGTTATAACATTTTAAAGAACCCCAAAGCATTAAATATATATCTATGAAAAAAAAACATGCTTTTGATTTCATACATTGCCCTATCTGTAAAATGGAACTGTGTTTATGATGTAATTTATAATGACAATCACTAATAATTAGTAATAATATGACCAAGTCAGTCATATCAATATGCAGAAAATCCAGCATTTTTCCAGTTATGTGTCCAGATGTCATGATCATTTCAAACTTTGAAAACAGAACATTTAAAATAAATTCTGTACAAAAACCTGATCATAATATGGTTTCACTGTGTGTGAGTGAAGAGGATTTCACTCTACACATGGCAACCATCGTCATGCAGTAGATTCAGACTCACACACACAGAGAAGCAGTTCCTCTCCAGTTAAAGGAACAGTTCAACATTTATCAGTTTTTAGCTTTTTGTCTCACTCTCCTTAGTACTTGCTTGTATATCTTGCCCGATATCATTACAGTGTCTAACAAAGTTTCTAGGTTATACTTCATCATCTGTACACTGCATTGTACTTTGGCATGAGCACACAAGAGCATTTATACACAGCAATTCCCACTACTTGAAACATAGCAAATAATCAAACAGCACAACTGCAAAGAGAAAGATTTGTTCATGAATTCTGTACGGAGCAAAATAATTTTTCCTTGTTAAATGTTCAACTTTCAACTTGTTAATTTTGCACATTGAACTACAGACATCATTAGGTCTGACGATGCAAAAGTCAAGGGAAGCATAGTAGATGGTGGATGATCTACACTTTACGGCCAAACAGATAATTTTTACATATGTTACGGATGCTGGACATTTTCAGGCCGTACATTACCGGGTTAAAGAGCGGTTGAGCCGTGAGAAAGTACAATGATATAAAAATCTGCAACATAACGGAGACACTGCTCATGTTAATCTGCTCTGCGACACTTCAAAACAAACCCCAAAGAAAAAGTTCAGGATTGAGGCAATTTGAGGCGTGCACGTACTGACAGCTTTTTGTCTGGTTTGACTAGAACCAGAAAAACAAATTTTAAGAATTCGAATGTACGAGTAAAATATTATAATTGTAGGAACAAAAATCATAGCGGCACTCATAACAAGGCCATAAATATTGACTCCTCTGATGCTGTTACAGGACAGTTTGACAACAGAGTAATTATCACAAAAAACTTTCTGAATGACGTTCCCACAAAGCTGCAGAGACAAGTCAAGTTTGTTGTACACAAAACTACAAGCAAAGGCGGTAGCCATGATGCAACGATAAGATGGCAACCTTCTTGTTTGTCATACGTGTGTTATATCGCAGAGGATGACAGATTGCCTGATATCGGTCATAAGACATGGAGGCTAAGGTGAAAAATTCCACACACACATAAGAGTACAAGCAATAAATCTGCAGGAAACAAAAATATTTAAAATAGTGTGAATTTCAGAGAGAATTTGGATTAGAAGGAATGGAAACAGCCCTGTGCTGCCATACAGCTCGTTAACAAACAGGCTGCAAAGGTAAAATATACATGGTTCATGTAGGCTTCTGTTAGTACAGATCAACACAATGAGCAACACATTGGAACAAACTATAGAAACATACAAAGACATTATAATAACAAAATACAGATATTTCAGAGACCCGACGTCAAAATAGGCATTTAGTTTGAAAAATGTAACCTGAGTAGCATTTAACATGATAAACAATGAACAAAATGAACTGTGTTACTTTTTGTGACAAATTTCAAAAAGTTAAAACGTCTTTGCGAAGAAAAAAGCATTAGACACAATATCAAATCATCGATAAACAAACAGGAAAAAGATTCATTATCAAGAAAACACTGTTGAACTGTTCCCAATATTTACCTTTTACCAGTTGTGCAGTGTAACACTGAATGAGACACTGAACCCTGAGATTCACGTGCCTCTGTGACACTGTCAGTGCCAACTCACAGAGCAGGAATTCTTCAATGCTTATTTTAGCCTTGCGCAAAGGGGACGCCCATGGCAAGATGCTGACATCATTTACTACAAATTGGTTGGTTGAAAAGTTAGACTTTTTTTGCATCTGATTAAACTGTTGCACCATTCCCACAGGTGTTTGGAATGACAGCTCTGTAGTTACGCGATTGACAACCAAAACGTTACAACGCAACAGGCCACAGAGGCTGAAAATGACCAAAAATGTGTTCCATTGCCTAGACACATTCCCCCGTTCTCCACTATGTACATAATTATTCACAGCCTTTGCTCAATACTTTGTTTTGGCACCATTGTACCAAGTCCAGCCTCAAGTTTGGAATATGACAGGGTTTCCTGTCTCAGATGGCCTTTGGGGTCAGTAGGGGAGAACGGGGTAAGTAGGCACACTTTTTACTCTAGTGAGGATTGCTTATCACCTAAACATCTTTCAATAGTCATTCCTACATTACATTGAAGCTTAAGGTGTTGGCTTGAAATGTGTACCCCTCACTTTTTCTATCTTATTGTAATAAAGAAGAAATTAATCATCAAAGACACCCTTACACATTGTGACAACCAACCCCATCAAGGGGTCGGTTGTCAAACACTATGGGGTTGTTTGTCACAATGTAATCTTAATGGGAATAATCTTAAAAAAAGGCAAGAAAGTAGAACTAAATTTGAAAATGCAATTGCATTGTCAAGTTGACAAATAGGCCTACATAACTTAATGTAGCCTTGGCAGCTGGTCTAGTTTGGGATGTACTGGGTTGTTTGATTTTGTTGCCCTTTTTTCTTTTGCATGCTAGCTGCCTTTTCCTGCTCTATTCTTTCATTCTCTGGGGTGTCAGTGAGGATACAGCTTGACAATGTATTTCGTTATTGTGTTCCTTTTCTGGCTGCAGCCTTGAGATAACATGTGACAACCAACCCCCCAAAAAATGTGACGACCAACCCCAACTTGAATTTCTTGCTAGCATCAAGGCCAACAACCATCTGACAACTAATTAGCTTGCTAACCAAAATCTAAACTATAGTTTACCCTTCTCACTTTGTATGGGTAACAAGTGTTTTGTTATAAACCCATTGTGCAAAAGCCTAGAAGAAAAATGCTGAGTAGCTAAATATTTTCAATTTGACATGAAAAACACAAACAGTCGTCTCACCTCAAATTTAGCAGTCTAACTCCAAGAAAGACTATGTAGGTGACCTCTGATCCCAATTCTGGATATTTACATACCAAAATTTCACAGACAGCGCCTTCTGGTTCCGAGATATAACGATTGTGACAACCAACCCGTGTGACAAATTACCCCGTTCTCCCCTACGCGGACCGACTGTTTTGGGGTCGCGACTGTGTGCAACACAAAACGTTTGTGTATTTTAAGAGGGGTGTGGGGTTGGGAGAGGGGAGTTTCTGTACAGATAAAGAGCATTTCAGTCAGCCTGTCAATCAATGTGTTACCATGGAGCTCAATGACGCTTATGAAATCACAATAAACAACCTGTAGATATGAAGTCAAAATAATAATGATGACTAGCTATTTAATAATATAATTGTTTCTAATTGATCTAAACCATGGAAATTGCAAGAAGATAGGGCTGCTCGATTATGAAAAAATCATAATCATGATTATTTTGATTGACATTGTGTAATCACGAGTATTAAAGACAGTTAATCATTGATTTAAGAACATCATGGATTTATTTAACTTTTAACAAGGTTGTTTCTATTAACACCATGACTTTGGCCGTATGAACTGAAAACAAGGAAAATAGAAATAGGCTCAATAAGTGAAAAATATTTTTGATAATTGAATAAAATAAATGTCAAAATAAAAATAACACGTTGCAAATGGTGTTGATAGGGCATGTATTTTGCTAGCAGGAATGTGAGTGCATCATATATTTATGTCAAGGAGCTGGCTGGATAGGCAGTTGCATTGTAGCTAGTGTTGACAGTTGTGGTGGCAGGAGTCAAGGAGCTTTAAACTCCTTTGTTTTTAATTCATTTATTGCTTGGTCATAGACCACTATGATTTGACTGTAGGCCTAAGTGTATAAACACATTGGTCGGGATGTTTTGAGGTGCAGACATGGTCGCATATGCCTTTTTTCTCTCTCTCTCTCTGGGGTCGCGTGACTCGCGTGTCCGCGTGTGACATATCTTGCACATTATTTTAGTCTGTTGTGAGTCTGAAGTGTTTTCAGACAACACAATTAGTTTTACCTTTCCTCTCGACCAAAGTCTGACTTACTGCCGTTCTCCGAAGTTTTTCAAAACACCCGGCAATGCGCAACATCTCCCTCCTACTCTGGACCAGCCGATAGCTAAACTATCAGGTGAGGGAGGGGCCGAGCGCAGCGCATAGCAGAAGGGTTCGCTGCATTTACAAGCCTGCATGCCCCGGCGTGCGGAAAAATTATAGTTTAATTACGATTGTTTTGTTTTCATGATTGAGGGAAGCCGTAATAGTAATCGAAATTGAAATTCAATTTATTGCCCAGCCCCTCGAGAAGGATGACTTGAATTGGGCTGAATTTGGAGAGGTTTTAAATGGCTATATTTATTCTCAAATTGTATCATTTTGGCGCTGGTGATTTTCCTTTGGCGCTGGGTAAATTTTCTTTGGGGGGCGCCAAAAAATTCTCTATGCAGGAAAAACCCTGTATGAAGCTACTAGCTTGGCACACCTATCTTTGGCCAGTTTCGCCCATTCCGCCCATAGAGTCTCAGTCCTCTTCACAGCAGACCGGGGTTAGAATCCAGCCCGGGTTGTTCTCTGCATGTCATTCCCCTCTCTGACACATTTCATCTCTGTCTCTACAAACTATCTAATAAAGCAAAAACGTAATAAAGTGGCAATGCTGTTTATAGTTGTATGGAAACAAAATATTAGTAATCTAGTCATTAAAGGAATCAGTTAGGGCCTGTTGTTCTGTTTGCTCTTTGCCTGTGTAGACAATGCCTGCTCCTTGTGGGACTTTTGGTTTTAGTTAATTCTTGCTCCCCCTTTGAACAAAAGCGGTAGTCTTTTTACCATAACAGCTGACAAAGGCATTAAGACAAACTATTTAAAAATAGCATTCTTTGCACTGATGGTCTCGTTTGCTGTTTCACGTAATTCATGATCACCAGAGGAAAAATTTGACTGTTTCAGAAATATTTAAAAGCTCCTCGTAGCTACTTTAACATATCTTTATTATCATAGTGTGCTCTTATATCACTTATATGCTTATACTCAGCCCACTTCATCGGTATGCCTCTAATTATGATGTTAACCAGCGGATAACTTTTTAAAACCTTATTCACATTGTCTTCACTTTCAACAATTGCATCAGCACCAGAAACTTGTGTTGAGAAAACCAAATGCCCAAGTTGAACACACACAGTTATTGTTCATGTGGTACATTTACATCAATCGAGTAACTATGGAGCTGTCATTCCAAACCCCTGTGGGAATGGTGCAACAGTTTATTCAGATGCAAAGTCTAACTTTTCAACCAACCAATTTGTAGTAAATAATGTCAGCATCTTGCCATGGGCGTCCCCTTTGCGCAAGGCTAAAATAAGCATTAGAAGAATTCCTGCTCTGTGAGTTGGCACTGACAGTGTCACAGAGGCAAGTGAATCTCAGGGTTCAGTGTCTCATTCAGTGTTACACTGCACAACTGGTAAAAGGTAAATATTGGGAACAGGTCAACAGTGGTTTTCTTGATAATGAATCTTTTTCCTGTTTGTTTATCGATTATTTGATATTGTGTCTAATGCTTTTTTCTTCGCAAAGACGTTTTAACTTTTTGAAATTTGTCACAAAAAGTAACACAGTTCCTTTTGCTCATTGTTTATCATGTTAAATGTTACTCAGGTTACATTTTTCAAACTAAATGCCTATTTTGACGTCGGGTCTCTGAAATATCTGTATTTTGTTATTATTATGTCTTTGCATGTTTCTATAGTTTGTTCCAATGTGTTGCTCATTGTGGTGATCAGTACTAACAGAAGCCTACATGAACCTATGTATATTTTACTCTGCAGCCTGTTTGTTAACGAGCTGTTCGGTAGCATGGGGCTGTTTCCATTCCTTCTAATCCAAATTCTCTCTGAAATTCACACCATTTATAAACATTTTTGTTTCCTGCAGATTTTTTCCTTGTACTTTTATGTGAATGTGGAATTTTTCACCTTAGCCTCCATGTCTTATGACCGATATCAGGCAATCTGTCATCCTCTGCGATATAACACACGTATGACAAAAAAGAAGGTTGCCATCCTTATCGTTGCATCATGGCTAACACCTTTTCTTTCAGTTTTGTGTACAACCATCTTGAGTGCGTCTCTG
Organism: Ammodytes dubius; assembly: GCA_026122265.1. NCBI lineage: Eukaryota > Metazoa > Chordata > Actinopteri > Uranoscopiformes > Ammodytidae > Ammodytes > Ammodytes dubius. The sequence continues at coordinate 2,045,244 of CM047508.1, read as the reverse complement.
CAGCTTTGTGGGAACGTCATTCAGAAAGTTTTTTGTGATAATTACTCTGTTGTCAAACTGTCCTGTAACAGCATCAGAGCAAACAATATATATGGACTCATTACTTCTGTCGTTATGAGTTTTGTTCCTACAAGTATAATATTTTACTCGTACATTCGAATTCTTAAAATTTGTTTTTCTGGTTCTAGTCAAACCAGACAAAAAGCTGTCAGTACGTGCACGCCTCAAATTGCCTCAATCCTGAACTTTTTCTTTGGGGTTTGTTTTGAAGTGTTGCAGAGCAGATTTAACATGAGCAGTGTCTCCGTTATGTTGCAGATTTTAATGTCGTTGTTCTTTCTCACGACTCCACTGATTTTTAACCCGGTAATGTTCGGCCTGAAAATGTCCAGCATCCGTAACATATGTAAAAATCATCTGTTTGGCCGTAAAGTGTAGATCATCCACCATCTACTATGCTTCCCTTGACTTTTGCATCGTCAGACCTAATGATGTCTGTAGTTCAATGTGCAAAATTAACAAGTTGAAAGTTGAACATTTAACAACGAAAAATTATTTTGCTACGGACAGAATTTATGAACAAATCTTTCTCTTTGCAGTTGTGCTGTTTGATTATTTGCTATGTTTCAAGTAGTGGGAATTGCTGTGTATAAATGCTCTTGTGTGCTTGTGTATGCCAAAGTACAATGCAGTGTACAGATGATGAAGTATAACCTAGAAACTTTGTTAGACACTGTAATGATATCGGGCAAGGAGTACTAAGGAGAGTGAGACAAAAAGCTAAACAATTATAAATGTTGAACTGTTCCTTTAACTGGAGAGGAACTGCTTCTCTGTGTGTGTGTCTGAATCTACTGCATGACGATGGTTGCCATGTGTAGAGTGAAATCCTCTTCACTCACACACAGTGAAACCATATTATGATCAGGTTTTTGTACAGAAATGATTTTAAATGTTCTGTTTTCAAAGTTTGAAATGATCATGACATCTGGACACATAACTGGAAAAATGCTGGATTTTCTGCATATTGATAAGACTGACTTGGTCATATTATTACAAATTATTGGTGATTGTCATTATAAATTACATCATAAACACAGTTCCATTTTACAGATAGGGCAATGTATGAAATCAAAAGCATGTTGTTTTTTCATAGATTTATATTTAATGCTTTGGGGTTCTTTAAAATGTTTTAACTTTTAAATTGAAGTGCTTGAATTTGACCTCCGCTCCCTGTATGATAAACAGCCTGTTAGAACATTTTGTAATAGAAAGTGGTTCAAGCTTAAAGCTATCTTGTGTGTCTTCCCCAGGCTTGCATATGATGTGTGATCTTGTTCTCAAGCAATAAAAAAAAATCCTTTGAAAAAGGCAGATATTGTGTTTGAGTTTTTAATGGCTCTTCCTCTCACTCAAATTACACACCTGGTTTTCCTATTTGCACTGAAATGTTTTTAACGTTTAAATGCACAGATAATAAATTAAATTCCCATCTGACTTCATCACAAATTATGTCTGTAGTTTAATTTGCCTGAGACATGGTGTAATGTAGGATTTCTTGGTCCAAATTCAACAGCCTCATTTTATTAACTTCATTTTGATTTATTTAACATTTATTTATACTCAAGAGATCCATTTAGGGGGTGACCCTCATTTACAACGATGTTGAGTCAAACAAATGCGAAGCAAAAACAACCATTCAGACACAATTTACAATGCTAATACATCAAATACACAACAAGCTGATAAAGAGACAAAACAATTGAAACATTTAGACGGAGATGTAGAATGGCTGCTATTAAAATTAAATGGGTGAAAGTACAATATGGCCGAATTAAAACAGTTACAGGTACATGAAACCAAGTAGGAGAAAGTTGTTGAGCAATGGGGCCTTTTGGAAGTCGAACCACTGCAGGTGAACAGAGGAACATTATTTAACTTATAGAAATCATCATGAAACCTCGCCAGTTGATTACTGACATAAAAAAACTATAATTTTTTGTATTAAGGTTCTTTCAGATTTTTTTTTTTTAATAATACCAAGTTGGCAATATCTAACTGATTAAGCTTACGTTTTAATTTCTTTAAAAACAAAAATCTCATGGTTGGATAAAGCCAGAGTTAAAATCTTTATTTCATTTTTACAACATATTAGTGACCAAAGTTTTTACAGATCAGATTTTGGATGCAGCCTCTTTTCATAAATCCAAAAGTACTATGTACAGGTCTTCTAAAATTCATTTTATAAGCAAATGCAATAAGAAAATGTCTCATAAATAAGACAGTGAACAACATATGAACAAATCCTTCTGTTATAACCTTCAGAATAGTGCTAAGAATTATTATGGAAAGTTTAGTTTAGATTTTTGGTTCATAGTATATTGAAAAAACATACGCTAAGATAACCTCGCCAGTTGATTACTGACATAAAAAAAATATTATTTTTTGTATTAAGGTTCTTTCAGATTATAATTTTTTTAAATAATACCAAGTTGGCAATAACTAATTAAGCTTACGTTTGCATTTCTTTAAAAAGAAAAATCTCATGGTTGGATAAAGCAAAAGTTTAAATCTTTATTTAATTTTTACAACATATACAGGTGAAACTCGAAAAATTAGAATATCGTGCAAAAGTTCATTCATTTCATTAATTCAACTTTAAAGGTGAAAATAATATCTTATACAGACTCATTACATGCAAAGTGAGATATGTGAAGCCTTTATTTGTTATAATTGTGATTATTATGGCTTACAGTTTATAAAAACCCCAAATTCAAAATCTCAGAAAATTAGAATATTACATAAAATCAATAAAAAAAGGTTTTTAAATACATATATGTCGGTCCTCTAGAAAGTATAATCATGCATACGTACTAAGTACTTTGTTTGGGCCCCTTTTGCACGAATTCTTGCCTCAATGCGGCATGGCATGGTGCTATCAGTCTGTGGCACTGCTGAGGTGTTATGGAAGCCCAGGTTGCTTTGATAGAGGCCTTCAGCTCCTCTGTATTGTTGGGTCTGGTGTGTATCATGTGCCTCTTGACAGTAGTCCACAGTTTCTCTATTGGGTTCAGGTCAGGAGAGTTGTCAGTCAACCAGTTACCAGTGATTTATGGTACTGTGGGCAGGTGCCAAGTCTATCTGGAAATGGAAATTGTCATCACCATAAAGCTTGTCAACAGACAGAAGCATGAAGTGCTCAAAAATCTTCTGGTAGATGGCTGTGGTGACTTTGATAACACAGTGGACTAACAGCAGTAGATGTCATGATACCTCAAATCATCACTGATCCAAATTAAATGTTGCGTTTCATTTGGAAATCAAGGTCCCACAGTCTAGAGGAAGAGTGGAGAGGCACAAAATCCAAGGGGCTTGAAGACCACTGTCAAGTTTCAACAGTCAGTGATGATTTGAGGCACCATGTCATCTGATGGTGTTGGTCCACTGTGTTATCAAGTCCAAAGTCACCACAGCTGTCTACCAGGAGATTTTAGAGCACTTCATGCTCCTGTCTGTAGACAAGCTTTATGGAGATGCTGAATTACTTTTTCCAGCAAGACTTGACACCTGTCCACAGTGCCAAAACCGCTAGTAACTGGTTGACTGACCATGGTATTATGTGTTAATTGGCCAGATAACTCTCCTGACCTGAACTCCATAGAGAAACTATGGAGTATTGTCAAGAGGCAGATGAGACACACCAGACCCAACAATACAGACGAGCTGAAGGCCACTATCAAAGCAACCTGGGCTTCCATAACACCTCAGCAGTGCCACAGGCTGATAGCATCCATGCCACGCCGCATTTAGGCAATAATTTGTGCAAAAGGGGCCCAAACCAAGTACTTCGTACAAATGCATGATTATACTTTCTAGAGGGCCGACATTTCTGTATTTAAAATCCTTTTTTTATTGATTTGATGTAATATTCTAATTTTCTGAGATTTTGAATTTTGGGTTTTCATAAGCTGTAAGCCATAATAATCACAATTATAACAAATAAAGGCTTGAAATATCTCACTTTGAATGTAATGAGTCTATATAATATATTAGTTTCACCATTTAGGTTGAATTACTGAAATAAATGAACTTTTGCATAAGCAAAAGTTAAAATCTTTATTTCATTTTTACAACATTAGTGACCAAAGTTTTTACAGATCAGATTTTGGATGCAGCCTCTTTTCATAAATCCAAAAGTACTATGTACAGATCTTATAAAATTCATTTTATAAGCAAATGCAATAAGAAAATGTCATAAATAAGACAATGAACAACATATGAACAAATCCTTCTGTTATAACCTTCAGAATAGTGCTGAGAATGATTATGGAATGTTTAGTTTCGATTTTTGGTTCATAGTATATTAGTTTGTGTGTGAGTGTGTGAACCTGGAACCAAACGTAAGACTAGAATATGTTTGTAAACCAAACTGTGGGCCCTGCTGCTGTAAACAACAACAGTGAAACAGTAACTTTTCAGGAAGCTTTCTAACTTCAAACAGTGTTCCAGGGATCTACATTTTCCTGCGAGGAAAGTTTTTTTATTCAGTTATGAGATTGTACCAAGAAAATGTTTCACTTCTCTTACACACACAGAGGTACATAGTGCACCTTTAAGAGAGCATACAGTAATATAATACACCAGTATTAGGACTGCACTTCTAAAATACGGCCTAAATGTCAAGTATTGCATTGTCTGAGATGTTTACAATAATGGTAGATAATCTTCCGTAAAGTATCTGCCAAAACAACTAAAGAATAGTTTGAGAAAACTTTGGAGTTTGTTTACATCATCTTTCAGTGTGATGAAGTCTGATGGGAGGTCATTATGGCCCTCAGCTCTCTTGGTAATTGTGTGTGTGTGTGTGTGTGTGTGTGTGTGTGTCCTTGGCAAACTTGTTTAACTTTGTTGAATTTTGGGTTCAAATCAAAGGTAAAAGTCTAGAGCAAACGGCCCTTAAGTATCTTCACTTAAATAATCTGGATGTTACAATTCAAATGCAACTTTTACTGACTAGTAATAAAAGTTTTATTTTCAGAAGTTAAAGTTCTGATGAAGTCTGATGGGAGGTCATTATGGCCCTCACCTCTCTGTAGACCTGTGTGTGTGTGTGTGTGTGTGTGTGTGTTGTGTGTGTGTGTGTGTGTGTGTGTGGTGTGTGTGTGTGTGTGTGTGTGTGTGTGTGTGTGTGTGTGTGTGGTGTGTGTGTGTGTGTGTGTGTGACTGATTGGTCTCACTGGCTAACAGTAATTTGCTTCAGAGGGAATTAGTTGAAATTGTTGTTAAAGTAAAGAATCCTTCAGGGACCAACGTGTTGACTGGCTCAAATGAACTTGACCCAACGGAGTGAGGCAATGACTCGAAGACCTCGAACTTTAATGATGCAACAACTTGGCAATTTAATTTAAACATATAACTCATTGTATGATTAAACAAATATATAAAATATTTATAATTCATATTATCCACTGTTAAGTTTCGAACTAGGCTAGTATTAGAAACCAAAACAATAATGATAATAGATGAAAACTATGTTGATGTTAAAAATGGACTATGAATGTAACTTTGTTATGTAACAACAGGAAAATGTGATCTGGAAGTTAGAAAAGCTTCCTGAAAAGTTACTGTTTCACTGTTGTTGTTTACAGCAGCAGGGCCCACAGTTTGGTTTACAAACATATTCTAGTCTTATACGTTTGGTTCCAGGTTCCTCAAAATAATTTTATTTAAATATGAGGCCCACAAACTCCACACAACTAAGTTTACCGTCAGATCAAGTTAATGTTAATGCAGTGGAAGCCGCTACCACCGTCAAGAGCATTATTTAGCAGATGTTTTTTCAATATACTATATTTATACAATATACTTGGTTCATTCATCAAATAATGTATTTTTGATGTAAGATGATAGAATACTAAGAATTACATGTAGAGAAAATATGTTTAGTAAACTAACTTGAGGCTCTGTGAATGTAAACAAATCCACCTCCTCTGAAACTATCATGTGTGACCCTTTGAGCCACAATACCAGTATCTGAAGTTAAGAAAACTATTGATTCATAGACACACTGAAGATTTGGAAAGCATGAGATTGATTGTCTTTATTTCGAACATGCGAGCAATAAAAAATAGATGAATAAATAAAAAACAAACAAACAAAAGCAAAAAAAGAAATAGATTTTTTTTTTTTTTTTAAACAGACACACTTTCTACATGCTCGAAAGGGGGTAGGAGGAAGTAAAAAACGTATCTAGTCCTACCCCTTAACAGATCAATTTGGCTTGGATAGATTATGTTATTAGCCTGTCAGTATAATAAAAAGCTATAATAATGCATATATACATGAATACCGAATCATTTTGTGTAGAACTCGTCTTTGAGGAGATTAAAGAGTTTAAGTTTAAGTTTAAGAGTTCAAACCGAGCATCAGAATGGGGAAGAAAGGGGCTTTAAGTGACTTTGAACATGGCAATGTTGAGGATGCCAGGAGGGCTGGTCTGAGTATTTCAGAAACTGCTGATCTACTGGGATTTTCACTCTAAACCATCTCTAGGGTTTACAGAGAATGGTCCGAAAAAGGAAAAAATATCCAGTGAGCGGCAGTTTGTGTGGACGAAAATGCCTTGTTGATGTCAGAGGTCAGAGGAGGATGGGCAGACTGGTTCTAGATGATAGAAAGGCAACAGTAACTCAAATAACCACTTGTTACAACCAGGGTATGCAGAATACCATCTCTGAACGCAAAACACAAAATAATTAAGGCAGTTCGGAAGGCCAAAGGAGGTCCAACCCGGAACTAGCAAGGTGTACCTAATAAAGTTGCCGGCCCAGGTGATATGCTGTGTTGTGTGTGTCTGTGTGTGTGTGTGTTATGCTGTGTGTGTGTGTCTGTGTGTGTCTGTCTGTCTGTCTGTCTGTGTGTTTGTGTGTGTCAATGGTCTGTGTTCATAGTAATATTAAATCATGAATGAAGTAATATATAGCAGGTTTTTCTGGTTCTTTATCTGTTGAATCACAAAGAACTGGTTTGAGATCATGGAACGGGGGCTACTGTAAAGGTCCAAAGGTCGTAATTTGAACCCTGGATCCACTGCAACGGAAGGCCGGAGCCAATATGGTACGCACTCTATCCACTACACACAACACACCGGAGCGCCCCCAATCAGCTGTTTTTAATCCTACCGACTATACCAGCTACACACTCAGACCAATCACAGTTTTATAGAGACAGAAATTAATTTGAATGAAATTTGAACTGTTTCCCTATTCTGTATATACAGCTTTGGAAAAAAATTTAAGAGACCACTCCAAATGCTCAGTGTCTCTCATTTGACTATTTATAGGCATATGTTTGAGAAGAATGAACATTTTGGTTTTATTCTACAAACTACTGACGACATTTCTACCAAGTTCCAATACATGTTTTGTCATTAAAGAGCATTTTCAATAAGTAATGTAGAGATGAAGATTTAAGAACAATCCAGACTGGTCTCTGAATGTTTTCCGAAGCTGTTTATTATAGAACCCTTTATTTGTCATTATACAATTTACAACGATATTTAAATGAGCTTCTCTTAAAGGCCTACTTCACCGGTTGGAATATGAAGGTGTATTGAACTCTGGACCTATGTAGTATAAATGTGCAAACATTTTAGAAATCGGTTCATCCTAGCCTGACAAAAGGCAGAAAGAGTGTTTTGTGGTCTTACCCTACATTTTCCCATATGTGACAATGTAGGGTTAGGATTAACAGGACAGCTGGGCCAAGGGAAGACTGAGGAATGAAAAACCTCAATCATTATATTATAACTAGCAATTTTATATGATAGAACGCTGGTTTCTTATGGGTAAAGTATTCCTTTAAGGGGCATACAAAACAGACATCCGCAAGCAACATTATGGACAATACAATTATTGAACTTGCTTTGAGATTTTCTGTTGTGGTGTAGCTTTGATCTTAGTTAAAGGTGCTCCTAGGAACATTCTGTGTGTGTTAATTCTAGCGCCCACCTTTGGAGTAAAGCGGTAGTGTTTTTACCACACCAGCTGTTGTTCCTGGTTGAGCATATACCCATGACAAAGACATTAAGAAAAACTATATAAAAATATCATTCTTTGCACTGATGGTCTCGTTTTGCTGTTACATGTAATTTATCCTGATGATCACCAGAGGAAAAATGAGACAGTTTCAGAAATATTTAAAAGTTCCTCGTAGCTTGAATGTTTTGGGATAATGAAATGGTTGAAACTTCTTATTTACTTGAGGAGTTCCTCGGAGCGCCTTTAGTAATATTTAGTTCCCCCTACTTCCTACATGTGTGTCCAGCTGTTTGTATCAGACAGGTTTCAGTACAATGTTCCTGTTGTTGTGGATAGAGTGTGTACCATATTGGCTCCGGCCTTCGTTGCAGTGGTCGCGGGTTCAAATCTGACCCGTGGACCTTTACTGCAGGTCATCCCTCCCTCTCTCTCTCTCTCTGTCTCTCTCTCTCTCTCTCTCTCTCTCTCTCTCTCTCTCTCTCTCTCTCTCTCTCTCTCTCTCTCTCTCTCTTGTCTCCCCATTTCAACTCTGTACTGTCTAATAAAGCTTGAAAATGCCAAAAAAATTATCTTTAAAAAATGTTCCCTGTTGACCCTCAGGATTAAAGAAAGACATCTGACGTCACAGAATATCTACAGAATGAATGTAATAAAATAATTAAGAGTATTTTCGGGTGCTCACGTGTGCCATTTATATTAAGTCCTCGTCTCTGGCCCGGGCCATTTATTGTATGTCTTCCCCTTCTCTCCCTCTCTCTCTCTCCTCTCTCTCTCTCTCTTTCTCTCTCTCTCTCTCTCCTCTCTCCCTCTCCCATTTAAAATATGTGCTTAAAACTATAAAAAAAAAAGCGAAAACACCAAAAAATATCTAAAAAAATATTAACAGTGTTTTTAAACCTGCAGTGTGTAGAATGTTGGGTTTTATTTCCGAGCAGATTTTGTAGAAAGTAATTATAATATCCATAAGTACATTTAATTTAGTGCATAATAGCTGAAAAACATTTTTTGAATAATTTTTTTTCCCTTAGAAAGGGTCTCATATATGTCCATATTTCTGCAAATCTTGGACCAAGGCCTAGTGCGGCCATCTTGAAAGTGTCATAGTTGGAATGTCATCAGGTGCATTGTTTAAAATTTAGAATTTTTCTTGTCCTTGAAGGCCACTGTAGCTTCTGTTATTATTCTAAAGGGTTGGGGTTACCCAGGGAGTGTTGCATTCTAGAACTTTGTAGAACTTTCTTGATGATGTCATATTACACACTGCACCTTTAAGTTTATTTATTTGAATTCACTACTGACATGTTGATCGGGAAGGGGTGTGACCTAAAGCCTGACCTATGATGTCACCACAGACACAGATCTCACCTGTGTGTGTGTGTGTGTGTGTGTGTGTGTGTGTGTGTGTGTGTGTGTGTGTGTGTGTGTGTGTGTGTGTGTGTGTGTGTGTGTGTGTGTGTGTGTGTGTGTGTGTGTGTGTGTGTGTGTGTGTGTGTGTGTGTGTGTGTGTGTGTGTCAAGTTTAGGTGCATAAGAGAAGCCATTCAGTCCTGATCCGTCACGTTATGTCTCATGTCATGATGTGTTGTTTCTCTTACAGGCTGTTGAAGTGACTTGTGCTTAATGTTGTTCGTTTAATCATTTGTTCAAAGTGACGTCCAAATGGGCTGCAATTGTCTATACTGTTAATCCAAAAAGGTTTGTTTATTCTAATGTGATATATTAATTTGATAATTCTTGCATACATGTTCATATTGTTCATGTGTTACTGAGTTGAGCTGAATTTGGGATTTTTTTTTGTCTTTATAATCAGCTCAACGACTGTGTGAATCGATGGTTTGTTTACACATTGAACCATTAATTTAACGTCTTTTCCCATGTTTGTTTGTGTCATTTTGAATCAATATCTGTGTGATTTTATGGGTTGTTTACTGATTAACCATTAATTAATTACATACCTGTTCTCACGATTCTGTAATTTAAATCTCATCACATCTCAACTGCTACAGGTTTTTCTGTGAGTTTTCAGTTGGCAGCGATGTCGTCTCGAAGGGTTTGAACTGCTTCTTCTCCGGAGCCTAAATAACAATTCCCTTTTCCCTCTTATTTCAATTCCAATTTCATATTTGGTTGTTCAATTTTCTAACCGCACTGTTGTTGTTATTATTAATCCTTTTGTCTATCCGTACCTAATTCACTGATGTGGGAGTTTGGATATTTAAATCATTTTTCCTCTCCCTCAATAACACAATGCATTGAAAAACGGTTGTACATTTCTAAACCCCCTCTGATGTCATAAACCTTTTGTCTGTCATTGTCTCATGATGATAATAATAACAAAAATATATTGTATTTATATCGCGCTTTTCTAGAACTTAAAAGTCGCTTTATCTGTTCAATTCAGTGATACGGAGTTTGAACATGATTATGTTTCATGCTTAACTTGCTTAGAACCACAAGGTAAATATTGGCTTTGTTGTCCTATTGGATCTTGTCTGCTGAGGTCTGTGGTCACTTGTTGATAGTTGAATTTATGTTGGATAATACCTGGACATTTGAGTAGGCAACACCACTGGTTTTGGCACAGGGAAATAAGGGTTCGATTCCCAGTAACTGTGCGGCAAGTCGAGTGAGTGTGTTTAAGCAAGACCCTTAACGCTTACTACCTACATCCAGTTGTAAATTGCCTTGGTTAAACACGTCTGCTAGATTAAATGTTATGTTTTACAGCTTGTGTTTGAAGCATTGCGTGGCCCCTTTAAGGTTTTATTGAAAGAAATGTGCAGAGAATCAGTGACTTTAAGGGCTAAAAATCGACACAATCTGGTCCTCACAAATGTCTGCGTACACTTTTTCCCTTGCTTCATACTTTTGTTAATCCTTATGATATTGCTTTCTTTGTGTGTGTGTGTGTCAGCTGGTCGCAGATGAAAATGTTTGATTATTAGAAGAGATTATTAACTGGTTGATGTGGTCAGTGCATGAGGAGACAGATTGATTTACACTGTGAGAGAGTTTGGTGCTGATTTTAGTTGTAGGATTTTTTTATTCTGTCATTTTAAACAAACATTTTAAACTAACTCAAGAGTAAATAGAGACTGAAAAAGTTGAAGCAACTGCATATTTACTTATATTTGCCTTTTATATGTTCTTTTCAAAATTATTGTTAACAAAAAAATGTATTCTGTAATTTTTTTAAGACAATAATTCGAGACATATAACAGTGTGAACTAATTTGAGAGTAAATAGTTACTGAGAAGGCTTAAGATAAAGCGTGTATATATATATATATAAGCTCATATTATTTGTTCTTTTCAATTACAGCTACTGTTGAAGTAAACCAGCTTTCCAGAGAGGGGCAGTGTAGCAGCTGTTTCAACGACCCAGAGAGCTGGAATAGGATTTAATAATTTAAGTTACAACACTATAAGATACTTTATCATTGCACTGATAGAACAATACAAATAGATCCAAGTAGCAGCATCCCAATAGTCTTAAAGAAATAAATGTCTTGAATTAATCTGTCTTAATAGAATATTAATACATATTTAAAGAATTTAGAAAACATCTCAATATGCAAATGATCGTATTTAATATGTTATGAGATTTTCAGTTGATTTATTTCAAAGGAAAAGGAAATACATTTACCAACATATAAGTAATATAAATTTAAAATAATTCTTCAAAATATTTTAGTGTGTATCAAAAACTAAATGTGTCTTTGAATCACTATGAACTAAAGAATTTGATTATTTTAACTGTTATTGCACAAAGTACAACATTGCGGTACAAGCTCCCAGTCAAAATCAGTGCAATTTGTTTGTATTAAACTTATGAAAGTAAGATTAAGTTAACAAGTAAAAAGGTATAACAGTTATAAAAACATAAATATAAAACAGGTAGCTACTTCAAAACATGTCACTGAGTTTTGAAGCTTACATGTTTGAAATCTGATTGTTAGTTGCTTTCCAAATAAATTGACCAAGATAGGCCTACAAGCAAAACATATATTAATTATTTTCATTTTTATCCCTCAAAAAATAGCATTACAAAATATTTTCTTGCAAACCAAATGTTATTTTCATTTTGTCATAAATTGAATTGTGTTTGAGCTAAACCTGGTGCTACTTTAGTAATTTTACTAACTTTTAAACTAACTTGTTTTAGACAGACAGACAGAAAGATAGACAGAAAGATAGATAGATAGATAGATAGATAGATAGATAGATAGATAGATAGATAGATAGATAGATAGATAGATAGATAGATAGATAGATAGATAGATAGATAGATAGATAGATAGATAGTTAGTTAGATAGATAGATAGATAGATAGTGTGACAGCCGACATGATGCAGAATACCTCTGAGATGGTGTTTGTGCTCCAGGGCCTAAACGACACACTCACAAACCGTCAGATCTACTTCTGCTTCACTCTGGCCTCTTACCTCGTCACCATATTCGTAAACTTGACCCTAATCATCACCGTTTGCCTTGAAAAATCCCTCCACGAACCGCTTTACATTTTCCTTTGCAACCTTTGTTTTAACGGCATATGCGGCGCGTCATGTTTTTACCCCAAACTGCTGTACGACCTGTTAGCCGACTCTCACACCATCACGTATAACGGTTGTTTGACTCAGATCTTTTGGGTTTATGCGTATGTGTTCACCGAGTTCACAAGTCTTACCATCATGGCCTACGACCGCTACCTGGCGATCTGTCGGCCGTTGCAATACCAGACGATTATGACCGTGCAAAGAGTCGCACAGTTGATCATTCTCACGTGGACTTTCTCATTGCTTGAGATAACTGTGGGCGTGTTACTGACCTCACGTTTGCCTTTGTGTGGACGTCATCTCCCGAAGATATTCTGCACCAACTGGGAGGTCGTGAAGCTGTCTTGTTCGAGCACAATCGTTAACAACATCTACGGTTTTTATACTAACTTTTTCACATCTGGCGCAAACAGTACTCATCATGATCTCTTACACACACTTGGTACGAGCGTCGCTGAATCTACAATCGAACCGGAGGAAGTTCATACAGACCTGTCTACCGCATCTCGTGACTTTGCTCATTTTCACCTCTTCCCTGTTGTTTGACGTCATGTATTCTCGCTATGGCAACGACCTTGGAACGATGCAGGCGCTAAAAAACGCGCTGGCGGCAGAATTCTTGGTGGTACCGCCGATTATAAACCCATTAATCTACGGGATTAACATGCATCAGATCAGAACCAAGATACTCAAAAACTTCACACGCAAGCCAGAGACACTGAAGCTCTCACTGGCAAAGACCATCTCACAATAACAAAAACTGGGTCCCATTAAAGGTGGAGTCAGTGATTCTGGAATGCTTGTTGTATAAAAAAAATCCCTTAAATGTGCTACAAGGAACTTTTAAATATTTTTGAAAGAGTCAAATTGTTTCCTCTTATGATCATAAATTACATGTAACAGCAAACGAGACCATCAGTGTAAAGAATGCTATTTTTATATAGTTTTTCTTAATGCCTTTGTCATGGGTATACGCTCACCCAGGTAACAACAGCTGGCTTGGTAAAAACACTACTGATTTTTTTCCTCAGAGCACCTTTAATCCCTGAAAAAATAGAAAAATAATCAAAATACTGACATGTTAATTATAATGATCTATACCTATTTTATAAGAAATATATGTCTTACTTCTGTATTTATAAAAATAAGTTTTAATATTAAAAGAAAACGATTTTCACGATTAAGAATAAAATATTTGAATAACTTGTCCTGTAAATATGAGACAGCATCTCAAAATGTCTTTGATTCCGCTGTCGGTGCTGCAAACTGTCCAATAATTGCTTGTGAAGATACATGTTGTTGTTCCTTCATTTAAAAAATAAAACGATAAAATTAAGGTATTTAAAAGTCTCTGTCTGTTTTGCCTGAAAACTTATCAGCTTGAGTGTCACTGTAGTTTCTGCTCTCTGCCACTAGAGGGCAGTACAGGTGTTTACAAGTGTCTTAAAGTCTCGACACTGCAGGTGAATAGGGTCATATTTTTAAAGGTTCAGTAAGCGGAATGGTTCTTTAAGCTAACTTCCTGTCAGTGACTGCAGTTAGCAGTCCCCTCGCTCGTCCCTACGTCACCACATTAATGCACTGCGGTCTTCAAACAGCGAGTTATCTAGCATCATCTCAGATAAGTAAGTGTGATAAAACATGATAGAAACCATCAAAACAGACATTGGGAAGGATTTTTACCTGCTCCGCCATTGAAGGCGCATAAACATTCACCCATCTGTTGCTCTGGCGTGCACCGGCAGTGAGACGGGTGCCGGTTTGTAACGTTCTCTCTTCTGATTGGATATCAGTTTCGGGATCCCCGAAAAGTTTATTTGCCGATTACATGCAGAGCAGCTGACTGAGAGATCGGCTTTATGAAACACTGTATGAATAAAGAGCGATTTAACACTTATATTAACATAAATAAACCGCTTACTTCACCTTTAACTCATAGATATCATCATGAAACTTTGCCAGTTTATTACATTAAAACTACATCTTTTTGTCTTGTTTTGTTCACTTTACCCATTTGAATAAATATGAAAATTTGGCAAAAAAGAAAAAAATTAAATTCTAAAAGAAATTCCAAATGCAGTGTAGTGCCTTTTTTCAGCCCCTTTATACCGTGATGGAAGAAAACAAAAACAAATGTTTATACTTTAACAGTTTTATTGGTGGATTGTCAGAGAAACACATAACAGCTGAATGCTCCTAAACACAACATTAACATTGTGACAGCGTTGGAATAAATATCTTTAATATAAAAATAAATAACATCCATAAAGAAAAATTTAGTCAGAAGAAGTCGGCGCATGACTTACAGTACGTCACGACCAAACGTTCTGCGATTGGTTGGCAGATCTAGAGTGGCACTGGGCAGATCCAATAGTTTTAAACTTCAACAGACACCCGCCTTCAAAGTGAGGTAACGTTTGTCCAATTGAGCGATTCCCGACCTTCTGTACAAATGAAATGAAGTACGATGGTCTGGTGGGACCAGCTGGCTAATAATAATAATAACCTCGTTTTTCTTGCCACAAACAAAACTTCGTATCACAAAATATTCTTATTCCACAAAATCTAAACAGCGTACAGAAATATATCACTCCAGCTTCAAGACTTCTCTCTGAACATTAAATGAAAATAATAATTATATAATATTGGCAGCATCGGGCCGCCGTAGCAAAACAAAACGAGCCCATCGATTTGGTTTTAATGTGTTTGTGTAACTTCAGTCGTTTTGGTGAAAATACTTTTTGTAAATAGTTTAAAGCTGCTGCAGTCTGAGGACCGATCACATTAAAGGGGCAGTGTGTGGAATTTATTGACATTTTTTAATTAGTGTAAAGTCTCTGGTTTTTCTTGACCTTGTAAATAACTAAATACATCTTCACCTCATCACTTGATATTGTGGAAAGACTTGAGGCAGTGGTGGATGATGCCATCTTTAGTAACTATAGCTTCTTGTCCTTGAAGGCCACCGTAGCTTCTGTAAATTCTCACAAAGAAGAGGGGTTAGCAAGGGAGCGTTGACATCTACAATCTCACCACGAGATGACGCTAAATACTAAATATTACACACTGTACCTTTAAAGCAAAGTAATCCCCCATAATGCTCTCTGCTTGACTACGACGAAGAACAACACAGAATATTTCAGGAGATAAATATCGACCTCTATTGGTGCTTTGTTGTGTGTGTGTGTGTGTGTGTGTGTGTGTGTCTGTGTGTGTGTGTGTGTGTGTGAGTGTATTTGAGAGTGTGTGTGTGCCTGTCTCTCTGTCCCTGTGTGTCTGTCTCTCTGTGTCTGTGTGTGTGTGTCTGTCTCTTTGTGTGAGTGCTTGTGTGTCTGTCTGTCTCTCTGTGTCTGTCTCTGTGTGGTATGTGAGAGTGTGTCTGTGTGTGTCTGTGTGTGTGTGTGTGTCTAGCTCTCTGTCTGTCTGTGTGAGTGCTTGTGTGTCTCTCTCTGTCTGTGTGTCTGTCTCTCTCTCTCTGTCTGTCTGTCTCTCTCTGTCTGTCTGTCTCTGTGTGAGTGCTTTGTGTGTGTGTGTGTGTGTGTGTGTGTCTGTGTGTGTGTGTGTGTGTGTGAGTGTATTTGAGAGTGTGTGTGTGCCTGTCTCTCTGTGTCTGTGTGTCTGTCTCTCTGTGTCTGTGTGTGTGTGTCTGTCTCTTTGTGTGAGTGCTTGTGTGTCTGTCTGTCTCTCTGTGTCTGTCTCTGTGTGTATGTGAGAGTGTGTCTGTGTGTGTCTGTGTGTGTCTGTGTGTGTGTGTGTGTGTCTAGCTCTCTGTCTGTCTGTGTGAGTGCTTGTGTGTCTGTCTCTCTGTCTGTCTGTCTCTGTGTCTGTCTATGTGTGAGTCCTTGTGTGTCTGTCTCTCTCTGTCTCTGTGTGAGTGCTTGTGTGTCTGTCTCTCTCTGTCTCTAAATGTGCGTGAGTGACTTTCTGTGTGCTTGTGTTGGGGCGGGGGGGGGGGGGGCAAAGGGGGCGGGACCAACTAAACACAGCGGCGAATCAGATTGTTCCTTTCCGGTTCCAGGAAGTCGTCCAGCAGAGCCGCGGTGACTTTACTGAGTTCCTCCTCCAATCGAGACACATCACTGTGAACAGAGAGAGATGATGAGAGTGTGTGTGTGTGTGTGTGTGTGTGGTGAGTGAGTGAGTGAGTGAGTGATGTGTGTGTGTGAATGAATGATTTATTTCAAATATGCAACAACAATACAATATTAAAAATGCATCAACAGGAGTCAGCCCTCGTGACTCCTGCACTGATAAGGCCGCCAAGCACTCTATAAAAATGCCACAACATATTTGAAAAGGGGTGGGAAGAAGTAAAAACTGTGTGTGTCTGTGTGTGTGTGTGTGTGTGTGTGTGTGTGTGTGTGTGTGTGTGTGTGTGTGTGTGTGTGTGTGTGTGTGTGTGTGTGTGTGTGTGTGTGTGTGTGTGTGTGTGTGTGTGTGTGTGTGTGTGTGTGTGTGTGTGAGTGAGTGAGTGAGTGAGTGAGTGAGTGAGTGAGTGAGTGAGTGAGTGAGTGAGTGAGTGAGTGAGTGAGTGAATGTCACTAGGTGTGTATTCATGGGTGGCTGTGTTTTTTCGAAAAGCCACACTAACGTCAGGCCAGATCAGGTGCATTTCAAACAATTTGAACATCATGGAAAAGTTCACTGTCTAATTTAATTCAATAAGTGAAAGTTTGATATATTCTAGATTCACTAATGCCTTTTTTTTGTTTAAATTCGATCATTACGGTTTATAACTCATGATAAAATTGCCTTTTCCATGATTTTCAAATTGTTTTTAGTAGGGCTGGCCCGAATTATTCGAATATTCGAATACTCGTTCGGAAAATTAGTATTCGGAGCTTAAATTAGTATTCGGAGCTTCGTTTTTTTTTTTTTTTTTCCAACATTTTTTTTTTCAAGAAGCTAGTACTGCAATATTATGTCATCAAATAATTTTATATTTGGATATTGTTGTGGGAAATATTGCATATGACATATCTCTGAACTCATATATTGAAATGCTTACTTAACCATTGTTTTATATAGACTTATAAGTGTAATTGGATATACTGCATGTTTGTTTGTGACTGAAACTGAGATGTAGATATCGCAACAGACCACTCGGACAGCCACGCCTATGTTTAAGTTATGCACCATTACCCTGTCTGTCTCCTATTGTCCTATGATCAAACTCCTCCCATGGTTAAGATATGTAAAATTTGTCTGTCTGCCTGCCTGAAACAATGTGCTTAAATACCTGTCTGTCCTACGAAACGGGGCGCACTCTTGCATTCACTTTCCCTGTGTCTGCATTAGTGGCCTCTCCGCGGAGAATCCTTGCTTTATGATTGAATAAAACCTATTGCTACTATTAACGTATCACTGTTGCTTATTTTTCCTATCACAGTTGGCGAGCTAGTTGGACGGAGAGACGACCGGAGCAACACGGGGCCGACAACAGTTTTTTTTGGTTGATCACCTGATTTCTTTGAACTCATCTCGCACAAAACTTCCCTTTTAAAACTCGGGAAAGAGAGGAATTCTGTTGCTCGTCCCGTGAAAACTCTGCCGTCTCCTCCTAAAAGTACCGGTAAGTGAGGGGTTAATTTTATTTAAAAGGCATTTACAATTGGGTAAAAGTGGTTTCCTTCTGAGCGAAATCTCTGCGAGAGCCGTCGCTGGATGCAACTGGGCCGGAACTCGGTTTTCCTTGCAAAAGTGAGGCAGGCTGTTGGTTAGTTTTGGTTTGGGTGCATTTCAGCGACACTATCGTATTGAATATTCTTTCCGATGCAGCACGCGCACTAAGTTGACGAATTAGTCTTAAAGTCTAAAGGTTGTAGATAGAGCTGATCCTGAAAGTAGGACCATATGGTTTTCCTTGTTTACTGGTTAAATCGACGGATTGAAAAACAAGTTATTTCGGCCAGGGTTCTTTGTAGCCCATGTATAAAAATTGTCCAGTGGAGGTAGTTAGAAGACTATCACTTTTACAGACCAAGATACTGTTGTTTTAGCGGGGTTTTGTTTTGATCCTGGAGCAAGGACTTTGAGATCTCATAAGTGTTTATTTGTCTTGTCTTTTATTTGTTTTGTCTGTGTTTTATTGTATTGTTTGGTTGCAACTGTTTCTTTTTTCCTTCCATTCTGTTGTGCTTTGTGTTAACTAGACAAAACGTGCCGACCCGGGTGGAAAGGTAAGTTGGTAGTTTTGTGTGTGCTTTTCTTTGGTTTTCTTTAACATGGGAAAGGCTTCTAGCAAAAAAGCGAGGGAGAATATTCCCATCCCAGATACGCCAATTATTTTGCATATGAAAGCACACTATGGGCTTTCAGCTGTGACTCAAATACATGTATGGGTTCGTTTCGGTTTCCCTGTCGGCGGTAGCTTCAGCGTCACTCAGCTAATCAACCTTAGAACACAATTGCAGGCAGAGGAAACCCGCACGGCGCACATGAAAAGTAAAAATTGTTTTAGCGCCGACTGGCGGGCATTTTACCAATGGTTTGACGAAGCGACAAGACGGAGCAATTGGTGCCAGCCAGTGGGGGACAAAGTAACTCCATTTGTGTCTCAGGGCTTATGCTTACAGGTCGCCCGGAGCCCCAGACAACAACGTGCTCCGGAGACAACACACGCTGCCGCAGCCGGCATGCCCACGGCACAAACTACATGCGGGCCTCCGCCCTACGTCCCATTATACCCAGACCTGAGACACCTCAGTGTGGTTGCGTTAAACAAGGTGGCGTCTACCTCTGTTCCCGTTCCAGTTCTGCCCTCCAAGCTACTGGACCCGGTGAGTATTCCACCATTACTTCACAGAATTTCTGAGGACGCACTTCCCTTGATGGAAGTGGCCAGGCCGGCCGAACCTGCTTTTGTTCAGCGGCCTTGGGATACTTATGTGCTTTTAGCCGCTATGTGTTATCTCCCAGCACTTAAAGATGTTGGAGAGACACGTTTATTGGAAGCGTTACTGGTTTTCTGTGCCGAGTTCAGACCAACTACCGCTGAGTTACGACTCATTTTGTTCGCTATATTGGGTAATGACTGGGCTAGTGTTTCAGCTACTTTCCCTCCAGAGCTCCAGTGCCAAACGGTTCCTGTCACCCCAGAGCATTTCTGTTTTTCAGTGCTCTAAACTCATCGCATTCTGCAGCCAATACACTTTTGCTTTTGCATGCTGGCTTCAACCTTGGAGGTTAAGGCCTCGTCTGTCTTTTAGCTACCATTTAATTCCCAGTTCAGATGGCTTTGCTATCCCCTTGTCTAGATTCAGCAGCCTATCTGTCTTTTAATTCCTTTTTAAGTTTGGAGTTGTCCTGCAGAGGACAACTTGGGAATTTGTGAAACTTTTGCTGAACTTGCCTGATTTAATGCTTTTGTTTTTGTCCCAATCTTAAATAATTTTGTTTTTACTTGTTTTTCAGTCTTCCTTCTGCCTAAGCTGACTCTGGTGACCAATTCCTTTGATCACACTTCCTGTGCAAACAAGGAGCCTCAATTGCAAATGGCTACTCAAACTTTTGCAGTCTTAGAGGGACTAGCCTGTGAACCTGCTTTGACCCATTTTCCATAGTTGTCCTTTTAGAATGGGTACATCTTTTTATGCCTTGACTCTAACATAAATCTTATTTTCAACAGCCACCTTTTTGGATAAAGGGACTCATTAATTTGTTTTAGACCACTACATCTCCTGGTTCAAGTCGGACTCACTCATTTGCTGCTCTTGTTACCACAGATTAACATGCACAGTCACCCTTAGAGAGGCTGATTAGTTATCTTTGTTTGCTCCTTTGCTTTTAGTTTCACATCTTCTAGGACCAGAGTGCCTTGCCATTTTACATCTTAAAAGGAGTAAAGGCCACCTTTGTTTTGTTAATTAAGGTTATGCAGCCACACGCTGGTTAAACATGCTTTCACTTGTTCCGCTGCTCTCTCCAGCAGAGGAGCAGCGTCAAACGATTCATTTGTTTCCCTAGGTCACTGTTGTGAATGTCTGCTCTTCTATCTAGCCTAGCCTATGGATATGCCTTAGTCACTTTTTGCCTTCAATTTCAGCTGCCCATGTCAGTATTGTTTTGGTTTACACATTTGCGAATGTAGGCTAACTTACCTTCTGCTTAGAGTATTTCTTTTGTTATTGTTATCATTTGTCCGCTGTGGCCCACTTCCAAGGTGTGAGTATCCTCCCTGTGTTTTGCTTAGTTCAACCATCTCATCATTTGCATCTTCCTTTTGTCTAATCCTCCGTCCTGGCCATGGCCTTTTGTCTTGTGTTCACCATGTGTAAATTGCTGGGATTGACTGTGTTTTCCCTCTGCCTGTTTTCCCCCAATGTTTTATGGGAACTTTTTGCTAAAACTTGTCTGATTTAATGCTGTTTTCTTCCCATGTCTAAAATAATTTGTTCTGTCTGTTTTTCAGTCTCCCTTCAGCACGACAGGGACACTGCCACCTAAGTTGACTCTGTTAACAATTGCTTTTGTCTACACCTCCTGTGTTTACATGTACCCTCTGTAGCAAAAAGGGCTACTCTCATTTTTGCAGTCATGGCTGGACTAGCCTGTATACATGCATGTGTCACTTCTGCCACGTTTCTAGCATTAATTTTGGTTACATCTTGCCTCCTTTTAGAAAGGGGACTAGTTGATCTGCTTTAAAAACTACATTTCCTGGTTCAAGCCAAACTCCCTCATTTACTTCTCTTTAAACCACAGATAAACATGCACAGCCACTCTTAAAGAAGCTGTATTGAAGACTTGATTGCTCATTTCTTTTAGATCCACCTTTTGTAGGCCCAGCCAACATGCCCATTTTCCTTCTCAATAGCACAGACACCCATGTGTTTTTACATTTATGTAAGTATCTCCCCCTTCTTTCACTATAGCCTTGCACCACTGTCGCTGTGACAATCACATTTGCTGATAGCCCACTCACCGTTTTGATTGGCCATCAGTGCCTTTAAAACATGCAATGCTAGGCAGTTACTTATTTTCTGTTATAATTGAACTATTTTTGGCTGCTTGCACTAACTTTTCCTCCTGCAGGTATGCTATTCAATTCTTTCTCCTATGAACACTCGTGTTCATGCAACTTGGTCATTTGTTAGGCTCTACATTTAGGTTGGTTTAGCCTGTTGCCAGTGGGCTGTTTTGTGTTTGCTACACAGTGTAGGAGCAATCTTGTTTGGTGTTCTGTCCTAGAGCAAGCTAGAGTGAGAGAGGTTGTTGGTGCGTTAGTTGTTTTGTTGTTATGGTTCTTGTTGTTTGTTGTTATCGAGCTGAGGTGTTTTTTCTTTTATGTGTCTGATTTGCAGAGTTCTGATCTCTGATTTCGCCAAAATCAGTCTGTTGACTTGTTTTCTCTCCTGTTTCTCTCTCTGTTGTTGCCAGCATCTTTGAATGCTTGACTTTTGATTTTGTTTGAATTAACTCTGTGCACTTGGGTGTGCATTTCAGTTGATTTATTGCGCGCAGCGATCGTTTAAGTTTTACTTAAACTTGTTTCTTGTTTTGCTACTAACTTCATTTTTGCTTCCAGACTCTTAGGTGCTGTATATTTCCCTGGAAATATGCTTATCTCATTCTTTTCCCATACCTGGTTTCTTTTATGTTTTCTTTTTACTGTTTCTCGCATTCTGTGGTTTTCCTAAATCCTAACACAACTCATTTTAACACAACTAACTTTGCAATTTGTTTTGTTTTATTTGCTGCAAACTTGTTGATGTTTCACCACAGTTTTACATTGTTGGCCTTGCAGGTCCAATCGGTAAGTTTTAGTATGGTTACGTTTTGCTTGATGACTGCATCCAAAAGGTAAGATCACTTTGTTTATTTGACAAGTCAACATTGTTGTTCTTTATGGTTTTGACTTTCTGCTATATGTGTTATCTTCTTTCCTTTTTAAACTAATTTAGTGGGCCTTTTCTCAATTTGCAATATTGATACCTCATGTCGCTGTCTCTTTGATTATATTTGAACAATATCCTTCTCTCCTCTATGCGTCACAGTGTATGTAGCAGTGTTTCCCCCTGTCCTGTCCTGTTCTGGAAAAGCCTACACTGTCCCATCCAAACCTGGAGCTTTGGGGGTTGACTCTGCTTCACGGCATCCGGCCTCAGAGCAAGGCCAAGTTGGCTTCACGGTGATTTCTGCATCCGACACACACATTAGTGACAACCCTTTGACGCTATTTTTTCCTACCCTAAGAAGTTGCAGGGCACATATGTGATCACGCCTGCTGTCAAACTGTCACTGTCAAATGTCACTGTCACGGTCACTCCCCTGTCCTCTCTTTCTGCTCTCAACAGGTGAAGGAGTCCCTACCTTGCCAGTCACTGCCGCCTACTGCCGACGGATCGAGAGAATCAACCACGAGAGGACTACTGCCACCAGCTTGAACCAGACGACGTCAGAGGGAAACCAGCCACGACGAAGAAGAGGACGGCCAAACCACCTCGCTCCATGGAGAGCCAGACGACGCCCTACCTCGCTTTGGGCTTTAATCTTGATGTGTCTGGCCTGCGCCCCCCCCCCCCCAGATGTGAAACACCGCTTTCCTATTGTCTGTCTACAGGACCCTCATCGCCGTCGAGGGTGCACAGTGTGCGCCCTCCATGCTTTCAGACCTGATGGAAATGTCTGCCCCCCCCTCCCCCCTCCCCCCTCCCCGCTCCACAACCCCCCCCCCCTCCCTACCAACAACCCCAACCCCTCCCACTCCTCCGACTGCGCAGCCACCACCCTGATGACTGGATTTGCCATCAGCTCCCCACATCCTCCACAGCTCCCCTTTTCCCTACACCCTGGCAGATGACCTTAAGCGAAGGTTTGTCCTTATTCGGATGGCGATGAACTTGATTTTTGCCTCCAGTGGTGGCTTTTGCTGCTTGTCCGTGCCTTTCTGCTACCCTTGGGGTTTTTTGAACTTTACAGGCATTCTAGGACTTTTTTGCCTTATCGTGTTGTTCTCCATTTTCTTTTGTCTCATCAAGGCCATTCTAAAATGTTGTATTAGTCACTCCACCTTAACAATGCCAAGCGGCAACCTGGTTGAACCAATCCCCCTCGAAATTTGGGTTCCCCCCTTTGCCGAGTGCCTTGACCCTATTGACCCCCCTTCTGCTGACTGCTTTGAGTACTTCCACATGGGCGACTCTCTGTAATGGATTCCTTTCTTACTGTTCTGGGATTGTTTTGTTTTGCCTTTTGTTTGTTTTGTTTTTTTGGTTTAATGTTTTTCCTCTTTAGAATTCTATTTGAGGTTTTTTCACATTAAACTCACTTCTTGATATTTTGGCCTTATCCTTTGATTATTGGCCTGTCCTGGGTTTATATTTTTTCCTTACGAGGTTTTTATTATTCCCTGTTATTCCTTTTGCCTTACCTTTTGACTGTTTTGGGGTTTAAATTTTTTCTCCCCTAGTGTGTATTTTGCCTTACTGTGGTTTGCTTTCTTTTATGTTATCATAATATGATAAAAAGAGTGAAGTGTTGTGGGAAATATTGCATATGACATATCTCTGAACTCATATATTGAAATGCTTACTTAACCATTGTTTTATATAGACTTATAAGTGTAATTGGATATACTGCATGTTTGTTTGTGACTGAAACTGAGATGTAGATATCGCAACAGACCACTCGGACAGCCACGCCTATGTTTAAGTTATGCACCATTACCCTGTCTGTCTCCTATTGTCCTATGATCAAACTCCTCCCATGGTTAAGATATGTAAAATTTGTCTGTCTGCCTGCCTGAAACAATGTGCTTAAATACCTGTCTGTCCTACGAAACGGGGCGCACTCTTGCATTCACTTTCCCTGTGTCTGCATTAGTGGCCTCTCCGCGGAGAATCCTTGCTTTATGATTGAATAAAACCTATTGCTACTATTAACGTATCACTGTTGCTTATTTTTCCTATCACAATATAAAAGTTAGTAATATTGTAGTAGTAGTAGTAGTATTGCTCATTTAGGAGGATATTACATCACTAAGTGTCATAGCGCATCCATTACTTCACCTCCGAGCGCGTAAATCTTCAACAAAATATGCAGATACTGTCAAAATCGGTTCCAGGGAGTATATAGGGATTATTATGTTTTTTTTTTTTTTTTTTAATGTTGTTTTTGATGGTGTGTTTTTCTGGAACGAATATTCGAATATTCGCTCGGAAAAACCAACGAATATTCGAAGCCTGAAAAATGGCATTCGGGCCAGCCCTAGTTTTTAGATGCATGTGTATATTTTATTTCCTTGTCAGCTGACCTGTTGCCGGGGGCAGCGCAGTACTCGGTGTAGTACTTGATCTTTGGTTCGGTGCCGCTGGTCCTGAGCGTTGCCATGACGCCGCTCTGCAGACTGAAGCTGATCATGTGACTGCTCGTGACAGGAAGTATCTACACAGGGAAGGACAGGAGAAGAAGAAATAGATTTAGGCTAAAAAGTTAAAAAAAAAAAAAAAAAAAAGTAGTTAAAGGTGCAGTGTGTAATATGACATCATCAAGAAAGTTCTACAAAGTTCTAGAATGCAACGCTCCCTGGGTAACCCCAACCCTTTAGAATAATAACAGAAGCTACAGTGGCCTTCAAGGACAAGAACAATTCAAAATTTTAAACAATGCACCTGATGACATTCCAACTATGACACTTTCAAGATGGCGGCACTAGGCCTTGGTCCAAGATATGCAGAAATATGGACATATATGAGACCCTTTCTAAGAAAAAAATTAAAATAAAATTCAGCTATTATGCACTAAATTAAATGTACTTATGGATATTATAATTACTTTCTACAAAATCTGCTAGGAAATAAAACCCCAAATTCTACACACTGCAGGTTTAAGTGTAAAATAATAAACTTCTATGTGAATAAGAGAAAGGTTAATTTAAAGGTGGAGTCAGTGATTCTGGAGAACGCTTGTTGTCAAAATCACTTTTTGGTCAAAATCAGTGAATATCTCCTCACGATCCGCTACCTCTGATATAAAAAAAAATCTGGTGTTAATACACAGCAAAGGCTCTGTAAACAAAGTGGGCCCACTGTAGCTATAGCAACATACAAGTTTACAGAGCCTAGGCTGTGTATTAACACTGGATTTTTTTTTTCATCACACACACAGTACAGACAGGTAGTGGATCATGAGGAGATATTCACTGATTTTACAAAAAGTGATTTTGATTAACAAGCGTTCTCCAGAATCACTGACTACACCTTTAATGACAGGACAGACTATAGTGAAGTTATGATAACAATGGTCTGTGTGTGTTAGAGTGAGTGTGTGTGTGTGTCTGTCTGTGTGTGTGTGTGTGTCTGTCTGTCTGTCTGTCTGTCTGTCTGTCTGTGTTAGAGTGTGTGTGTGTGTGTGTGTGTCTGTGTGTGTGTGTGTGTGTGTGTCTGTCTGTCTGTCTGTCTGTCTGTCTGTGTGTGTTAGAGTGTGTGTGTCTCTGTCTGTCTGTGTGTGTGTGTGTGTGTGTGTCTGTCTGTCTGTCTGTCTGTCTGTCTGTCTGTCTGTCTGTCTGTCTGTCTGTCTGTCTGTCTGTCTGTCTGTCTGTCTGTCTGTCTGTCTGTCTGTCTGTCTGTCTGTCTGTCTGTCTGTCTGTCTGTCTGTGTGTTTGTGTGTAACGTGATGACGTCATACCGATCTGCGGTCTGGTTGGCTGCTGTCGTATCCCGTGGTTACGTCTCTGATGTGTTTGATCGGAATGCCGCCGATCGCCGTCGGATACGAACCGTCGCCGTGAAAGTTCCGGATCCGACTGAAGATTCTGTCGATGGTCGCAGGGTCGTTACAGACCACGTAGGAAGTCTTAGACACGTGGTAACCGT
>CM047508.1:1996337-2013837 GCA_026122265.1 Ammodytes dubius | reverse complement strand
CCCCAAATACACCCACGCACGCATGCATACACCCACCCCACACACACTCCCCCCCCCCCCTCTCTCTCTCTACCTGTGGAAGCAGAGACACACCCCCCCTCTCTACCTGTGGAAGCAGAGATAACACCCCCCCCCCCCCTCTCCTCTCCCTCTCCCCCCCCTCCCCCCCACACACACACACCCCCTCCCCTCTCCCCCCCCCCTCTCTACCTGTGGAAGCAGAGACACCACCCCTCCCCCCTCTCTCTCCCTCCCCCTCTCTCTCTCTCCCTCTCCTTCTCTCCTCCCTCTCCCTCTCCCCCCCCCCTCTACCTGTGGAAGCATAGTTCCTGCAGCTGCTCCATGTAGCAGCGGTTGATGTGTGGCAGCGGGTCGGAGGTGAGGGGGGAGCTCTGCACGCCGCCGGCCTCCCAGCATGCATCACTCCAGGGCGCCAGCTGCTCAGAGACGCACCGCAGGATCTCCTTATCGTGAGGAGACGCAATCTGGGCGCCGTTACACCAATACACCTGCAGGGGGCCACACACACAGTCCATAGTGTTCTTACAATCTAAGGTTGCGTTCCGAATCGCATACTCTTTCTTTTTTCTATTCTACATACTACATCCGACGATAAAAATAATCTAGTTAGGATGCAGTAGGCATACTATTTCATCATAACATTGCGCCTTGATCTTGCCTCTTGCTTTTATATCCGTCTCATCCCCGTTTGTTTTCATACGGAGGCTTCGTCGATGTGACGTCACTTCACGTGCGCACTGGATTGTGGGTCAGAATCGCCCAAATATAGGATGCACTTTTCAACACTAACAATCTTGGCCGCATGAAGTAGGACATCCGGGTACTTCTAACCATCCTAAATCTGGCCACAAGAATCGGGACATCCTAAATCTTTTTTCTACCAAACTATATAGTAGAAAGTATGCGATTCGGAACGCAACCTAAATCTTTTTATTTGGTTTTTTCAGTATTACAAAGTGCAAAATAGTCATCTTTGACTAGTGTTACTAGCAGTGATTTTGTGTTTGTCAGCCTTAGGTAGGCAAGAAGAAAATATATAAGAATATCATTCTTTGCACTGATGGTCTCGTTTGCTGTTACATGTAATTTTTTTAATCATCAGAGTAAAAATTTCAGAAATATTTAAAAGTTTCTCGTATCAAAATAGTCATATATATATTTTTTTTTTTTTAAGATATTTTTTTGGCATTTTTATGCTTTATTGACAGTTCAGAGAGACAGTGAGGGGAGTGACATGCAGAGAACGACTGCGGGCGGGAATCGAACCCGGGTCCGCTGCTGGGCCCGGCCCGGGGGGGAGAGGGGGTACGCCCTACCAACTGAGCTAAGGGCGCCCCCCACAATTTTTTTATTTATTTTTTAACATTATTTGAATAATTGTTTTTACTCACTTGTTCTGTCGGTTGCATGTTTTTTTTCTCCTTTTAGATTGTCTGTTTTTATTTATGAGTACACGCGTATGTTTGTTTTATGTGATTGGTGTCGACCAATCAAGGGACAAAGGATGCAAATTAGCACTTGCTACAATCCTGTATATTTACATGTAAATGTCTATTAATATGCAATGTCCCTTTTAAATAAATAAACTTAAACATTGCTAGAGTGTTCCTAGCAGTGTTGTGTGTGTTCTTCTGTCTCTCACCTTGTATCCGTTGTCTTCTTTGGGGTTGTGTGACGCGGTGATCATCACTCCGGCCGCCGCGCCAAGTTTCCTCACCGCGTAGGGCTGGAACACAAACACATTCACTCACTGTTTGAACCTTTATTTCTAAAAATAAAAGTTAAAACACTGTGTGTGTCTATTAGAGTTCGTTCCTCTCTTCTCACCACATACGGCGTCGGGACGAACGTTGAGAACAGATGAACTGGAACGTCTCTACTGAGCATCACCGCTGCTGTTAACTGCCCCAGTCTGAAACACACACACACACACACACACACAGAGACACACACACACACACACACACACACACACACACACACACACACACACAGATTTTAAGATCCTGATGTTTGTTTTTAAAGTTTTAAATGGTATGGCCCCCGTGTACTTGGCGGAACTCATACAGGTCCATAGACCAAGCAGAGCTCTGAGGTCTGCAAACAGCTTATCTCTGGATGTGCCAAACAGCAGGCTTAAAACTAAAGGCGATAGTGCATTCTCCGTGGTTGCCCCGAAACTTTGGAACAGCTTACCACACCATATTCGCTCATCTGAGTCTCTGGAAACCTTCAAGTCCACTCTTAAAACTCACCTTTTTTCACAGGCTTTTACGTTTTAATTAATTGTTTGGTGTCATTGCTGTAAGTGTTTTTTAATGTGTGCTGTTGTATTTTAATTTATGTATTTTATGTAAAGCACTTTGGTGAATTTAGGTTCTTATAAGGTGCTATATAAATAAAAGTGACCTTGACCTTATCATAACTTGATCAATCAACACATGTATATCACACACAGTCTCAAGCAGACGCACACACAAATATACACACGCGAATATGGAGAACGAAGGGAGACTTTTTGTCCTCTGACTTTCTCAAGATTTGTGGCTTTGCTTCATAGCTTCCTGTTGCCTGTTATGTCCAACAACATCTTGTGGTTGTATTGTGTCAGTGTTTTCACTTCTGCTCTGTGTGTGTGTGTGTGTGTGTGTGTGTGTGTGTGTGTGTTACAGTGAGTGTGTGTGTTACTGTGTGTGTGTGTTTGTTTTTAAGATTATTTATTTATTTTTTGGCATTTTCAAGCTTTATTAGACAGTACAGAGTTGAAATGGGGAGACAGAGAGAGAGAGAGAGAGAGAGAGAGAGAGAGAGAGAGAGAGAGAGAGAGAGAGAGAGAGAGAGGGGATGACCTGCAGTAAAGGTCCACGGGTCAGATTTTAACCCGCGACCACTGCAACGAAGGCCGGAGCCAATATGGTACACGCTCTATCCACTACGCCACCAGAGCGCCTGTGTGTGTGTGTGTTACAGTGTGTGTGTGTGTGTGTGTGTCTGTGTGTTACAGTGTGTGTGTGTGTGTCTGTCTGTCTGTGTGTTACAGTGTGTGTCCGTCCGTGTGCGTGGGTGTGAGTGTGTGAGAGTGTCTGTCTGTCCGTGTGTGTGTGTGTCTCTACCTCTCGCTGGTGCAGCCGCTCTCCTCTTGACCTCGCATGTCGAACCCGATCACCAAACCTCTGGAGCTCAGGTCGGGGAAACAACTGGACAGGTAGGAGTACAAGCCCTACACACACACACACGCACGCACGCACGCACGCACGCACGCACGCACGCACGCACGCACGCCACGCACGCACGCACGCACGCACGCACGCACGCACGCACACACGCACACACGCACGCACGCACACACACACACACTTTAGCTGTTGGTACACAGTTGGTTACCTGTGTGTGTGTGTGTATGTGTGTGTGTGTGTGTGTGTGTGTGTGTGTGTGTGTGAGTGTGTATGTCTGTGTGTGTGTATAGTATATGTATGTGTGTCTGTGTGTGTGTGAGGCTTTGTGTGTAGGTTACAGTGTGTGTGTGTTACAGTGCGAGCGTGTTTGTTTTTGTGTATCTATTAATATGTACAGTATGTGTCTATCTGTCTGTCTCTGTGTATGTTACAGTGTCTGTCAGTGTCTGCCTGTCTGGATGGATGGATGGATGGATGGATGGATGGATGGATAGATAGATAGATAGATAGATAGATAGATAGATAGATAGATAGATAGATAGATAGATATATTGATAGATAGATAGATAGATAGACAGACAGACAGACAGACAGACAGACAGACAGACAGACAGACAGACAGACAGACAGACAGACAGACAGACAGACAGACGTCTCTCTGACCTGTGTGGTTTGTATCACGGTGAGGTCGTTGATGCGGCTGAACCCGGCTCCCATCTTGGCTCTCAGTCCGGCCGTCCCAAAGCTCATCCTGCTCATCAGCCTCTCCCTGAGCTCAGCATCACACCGCCCGGCTACCAGAGCGTCCAGCTGGGCCATGGTGCTACTGTTCTATACACCACCGAGGAAGAAAAAAGACCTGTTAGTGTGAGTGAGTGAGGTTGCGTTCCGAATCTCATACTTTCTACTATATAGTTTGGTAGAAAAAAGATTTAGGATGTCCCGATTCTTGTGGCCAGATTTAGGATGGTTAGAAGTACCTGGATGTCCTACTTCATGCGGCCAAGATTGTTAGTGTTGAAAACTGCATCCTATTTGGGCGATTCTGACCCACAATCCAGTGCGCACGTGAAGTGACGTCACATCGACGAAGCCTCCATATGAGAACAAACGGGGATGAGACGGATATAAAAGCAAGAGGCAAGATCAAGGCGCAATGTTATGATGAAATAAGAGAGAAAAGTATGTCCCAATAGTATGCCTACTGCATCCTAACTAGATTCTTTTTATCGTCGGATGTAGTATGTAGAATAGAAAAAAGAAAGAGTATGCGATTCGGAACGCAACCTGAGTGTCTGTGTGTGTGTGTTTGAGAGTGAGTGAGTGTGTGAGAGTGAGTGAGTGAGTGAGTGAGTGAGTGAGTGAGTGAGTGAGTGAGTGAGTGAGTGAGTGAGTGAGTGAGTGAGTGAGTGAGTGAGTGAGTGAGTGAGTGAGTGAGTGAGTGAGTGTGTGTGTGTGTGTGTGGCCAGAGTACTACTGTTCTATACACCACAGAGGAAGAAAAAGTTTGGCACCAGTTTGTAAACGCTGCCATACTGAGAAATACAGAGAGAGTTTTGTGGAGCTGATAATAGGCTTAATCAACTTTGTGTCAACTCGTTTGGAGATGGCTTGAATGGAACAGACGTTCATTTATATTGAAAAAGTTACACACTGTAGCTTTAAAGACAAACTATTTCAGAAAACCGAATTTTTTAAAACGTGTAATTATTTATTTTATAGTCCAAAGTAACTGACTCAGAACAAGCACGCTACTTTCTATCTGTCTATTTCTATTTGAAAAATTCTATTGCCATGAATATAATAAAACAATATTGCCAAAGCATTATATAATACATAAACAAATGCAAATTCAATAACAATAGTAAGAAAATAGTGTGAGTGAGTGTGTGTGTGTGAATTATTTCCAGGCTGTTGACATTTACAGGGGAGGTCAGTAACAGTTATGACAGGCGTGACCTTTAAAGTCTACAGCTGTGTGTGTTGTGTGTGTGTGTGTGTGTGTGTGTGTGTGTGTGTGTGTGTGTGTGTGTGTACTTGTACAACTATTTTTGTGGGGACCAATTTGAGTTTTAGACCTTAGGAGTGAGGACATTTAGTCTGGTTCTCCCTTTGGGACAGGCCTTTAAAGGGACTCTTACCGATCCTGCAATTGAGAATTACAGCACTATCATACCATCCCGCCTCCCTCCAACGCTCCCTGGGTAACCCCAACCCTTTCGAATAATAACAGAAGCTACAGTGGCCTTCAAGGACAAGAACAATTCTACATTTTAAACAATGCACCTGATGACATTCCAACTATGACACTTCCAACATGGCGGCACTAGGCCTTGGTCCAAAATATGCAGAAATATATATATAGGACATATATGAGAACCTTTCTAAGGGGGAAAAAAAATTAAATCTAAAAAAAAAGATTCAGCTATTATACACTAAATTAAACGTACTTATGGATAATATAATTATTTTCTACAAAGTCTACTAGGAAATAAAACCCCAAAATTCTACACACTGCAGGTTTAAGTAAAAGGTAAAAAAGACAGCGCTCCAAATGTAATGAACAATGATCAAGTTGTTTGTAAAATATGAATTGTTGTGATCAGTGCACAGTCATAACAAAAGCCTGATACATCAAATATGATTAAAAAAAAATCATAATAGAATTGTGAAGGAAGTTCTGTTAAGGTTGGAGGTCAACTCAGGTGGAAGAATATTTCAGGAGACTTGGATGAATTATGAAGCGATATTTATCACAGACTTGGCCAAGGAGAACCGGACTGCAACTCTCGTGACTTGCACTTCAATTCTGCCAGACTCATGCTTAGAGCTGTGTATTAACCTTGCGCTTGTGTGTGTGTGTGTGTGTGTGTGT
Source organism: Ammodytes dubius (assembly GCA_026122265.1). Lineage (NCBI taxonomy): Eukaryota > Metazoa > Chordata > Actinopteri > Uranoscopiformes > Ammodytidae > Ammodytes > Ammodytes dubius. Next base: position 2,007,765 of record CM047508.1, on the reverse strand, counting down.
GTATTAACCTGGTGCTATCTCTACCACCTCCCCGGCTCGGGCACCAAGCGTACCAATGTTTTGGTTCAGAGCTGAACACAGTGAACCATAACATTCTGGAGTCTAAGGAGATGAGACTTTATCTATACAGCTGACCTAAAAGTGTCTCCTAACAGGCTCCAAGGCTGACCTAGAGTCTGAGAGACAGACACACAAGATAGGCATAAATGAACTATTAATCTTTACCATTAATATTACAACTAAAGACCCAAAATTCCCTCACAAGAATAACATACACCCTAAGTGTTTTGGTTAAATCTGGTGTTCAGAATATTGAAACAATATCTGGAAAAATAGCCTAATAAACGCTGTCAACAATGTGAACCCAATATATTATATAACAGGTCCACTAACTAACCTAACAGGCCTTTTTAATATTATTAATGGGCACGGGCCACCTATAAATAAGCCGCGTCATGCTTCAATCTAATCTCTTGATAACCCACCAGACAGAACTAATCTTCTTGACCCAGTCATCCGGCGGAGATTCTGCCTGATTGCCCCCCGGCCTTCAGCTCCGCACTGCGGGCAACACACACCACAACACTCCGCTGACCCTCCTATTCAGAACTCCATATTCAAAACAGCGCCATTTTAGATTATTGTCCATATCGTAAAAAAAAATGTATATACAAGCATCATATCGTATGTGATCTTAAGTAGTTCGTTATTGTGATATATTCGGCATGAATATTTTTAAACTAGAGTCTTGTATTTAAAATATATTGAACATTTTCTGGCTGCTACGTCAGCTGTTTTGACGCAGCGGATATCGGCAGCGAGCGCCGGTAAACACCTCACAAAGTGTCTGTTTATTTAAATACTGGGCTATTTCACTAAAACATTTATACGCCGGATACACTATAAGATCACAATAATCCAGTAAATAAAGTTTTTAACCCCTTCTAGCAAAATATACTCGCAAAAAACCTAAAGGATTTTAAAATGGCGATTTTCTATGGGAGGTTTGGTATGAAAGTTAGCTTACCTTGTCCCAGCTCAGCCATTGGTTCACGGCCTCGTCTAGCCGTGGGTCGCCGGTGCTCTGGAACCGCAAATTGGCGTTCACATCCCCGTGTAGTTTGGTGTATTCCCCCATGGTGGTACGGCCGGTAAGCCAGGGACCAGAGAACTGTTATATTAACGCACCGCGGTTTGTTTCTGAACACAAAACATCTTATATTAAATATCTGCGGAGCCTTCACGCTTCACTCCAGCTGTTCTCAGGGAACTCAACTCAAAACTGAAGTGTGTGTGTGTGTGTGTGTGTGTGTGTGTGTGTGTGTGTGTGTGTGTGTGTGTGTGTGTGTGTGTGTGTGTGTGTGTGTGTGTGTGTGTGTGTGTGTGTGTGTGTGTGTGTGTGTGTGTGTCCACGTGGAGGCAGCATGTGACTGGTTCATGTTAATACAGTATATGGATGATACAGCTGCAGGCTTAGTGGACACACTGTACATTACATGCAATTACAATATTATAGGCCTATCATTAAAGCTATAGTGCGTAACTTTTTCATATCAATGAATGTCCGTTACATTCAAGCCAATCGCCAAACAAAGTTGATTAAGTTTATTATCAGCTCCACAAAACTCTCTCTGTATTTCGCAGTATGGCAACGTTTACAAACTGGTGTCGCCCCCCCCCCCCCCCCCCCTCCCTCCTGACACTGGTGCAGGAGCTCAGAAAAATCCCAAGAAGAGCCCAAGAAATGTTTCAGTTGTTGATTCTACTGCTAGGAAAAAAACCTGGACGTACAGCAGAAGGTATAAAATCCATGAGCCATCACTGAAGGCTTTACCTCATGTAGATGCACTGACAGACAGTGTTGTTGTAATTACTCAGAATTCCTCAAGGGGGGAGAGAAGTTACGCACTGTAGCTTTAAGATCTCGGCTGATATCTTATATATTTACTTTATATTGGATTACAGCATCTGAAATAATAATTGATAGGATTTATATAGCGCTTTATTTCTCTGTGACTCAAAGCTCTTTACAGGGTTCCAGGTTCCATTCATTCACACACAGTCATGCTGGTGGTGGTAAACTACGATAGTAGCCACAGCTGCCCTGGGGCAGACTGACGGAAGCGTGGCTGCCATTCAGCGCCTACGGCCCCTCAGACCACCACCTCAAACATACAGCAGTCATACACATTCACACAAGGCAAGGTGGGTGAAGTGTCTTGCCCAAGGACACAACAACCATGACACAAGTGGCAGGGCGAGGATCGAACCGCCAACCCTTGGATCGTTGGCCGACCTGCTCTACCACCTGAGACACTGAAAAAACAATAGATTTCAATTTGAACCAGATTTGAATTTATTTTATTGATTAAACATTCAAGTCAAAATCTAAAAATAGCATTCTTTAAGCCACTCGTGATGACATACAGTAAACAGGGCATCTGTTGTTTAAAAAATATAATTAATAAAAATACAGTGTTAATACACAGCCTAGGTTCTGTAAACGGGCATGTTGCTAGCTATGGTGGCCCCTTTGTCTTCATACCAGTTTACAGAGCCTATAGGCTGGGTATTAACACTGGATTTTATTTTCTTCTTCAGTGCACACACACAGTACGGACAGGTAGTGTATCGTGAGGAGATATTCACTGGTAGATAGAAAGAAAGATAGGATGCTCTAAATGACAATATTTTCAGGGTGGAATTTGGTAGAAATGTTGTCAGTAGTTTATATTACAAAACCAAAATGTTCATTCTACTCAAACATATGCCTCTAAATAGTAAAACGAGAGACACTGAATATTTGGAGTGGTCTCTTAATGTTTTCCAGAGCTGTATACAAATTAATAATCAGACAAATCAAACAACAAAACACAACGATTCTCCGTTCTTATTGGCTGTTGGGACTGTCCATTCACTTTGGCACGACTTTGTTGGTGTAGAGCGTGTCAGGGAGGGACCATAGGGGAGGGACCAAAGAGAACAAGTGGAGCGGTTGAGGTATTTGGATTTGAATCTCTATCCCAACTGCCATTTTCTCCCCAAATCCTCCACCCCAGCTTTAAGTGTATTATTATTATTATTATTATTATTATTATTATTATTATTATTATTATTATCAATAAGAGACCAGTCTGGATTGTTCTTCAATCTTCATCTCTACATAGAAATGTTGTCAGTAGTTTATATTACAAAACCAAAATGTTCATTCTACTCAAACATGCCTATGAATTTTTTGCCTATGAATGGTAAAACGAGAAACACTGAATATTTGGAGTGGTCTCTTAATGTTTTCCACAGCTGTATATAAATCAATAATCAGACAAATCGAAACACATCCGTCATGTTTTAATGTCACATCTGAACGTCTCCTTGAAGGCTTCTATCAGGTGGCCCGTAGCCTCGTGCACGGTTACGGCCCTGTGCAGCTCGTTGCTAAGTGATGTCACGCCCTTCCCCTCGATGCCGCACGGCACGATGTGACCGAACCACGACAGCTCTGTGTCACAGTTCAGGGCCAAACCGTGGGACGTCACGTAGCGGCCGACGTGGATTCCTGCAGGGAAACAACCAAGCAACAATGAGTCAACAATAATAATACACACACAGAGGCTGCAGTGGATTCCTGTGGAAAACAATGGGAAAATTTAAATATAAACAATAAAAACACACACACTAACACACTAACACATTGTAACAAGGACGTCACATAGCGCCCACAATGGATTCCTATAGAGGAAAGCAATGGGAAATTATGATTAAACATTAAACACACACACACACACACACACACACACACACACACACACACACACACACACACACACACACACACACACACACACACACACATTAGCGCCCGCAGTGGATTCCTGGATGAAAACAATGGGAAAATGTAAGAAAATCACTAAAAAACAATGAATGAACATGATCAGGTCAGTGAAAGGTTGGCATCTTGTAAAAAGAAAAAAGAAAAAAAGATGGAGACAAAATAATAATGAAAACCCACAATCCAGTTTTCAGATATGAATTATGGCAGGATTCTAATCCCATACAGGTACGAACAGACAGAGCAGAGAGGTAGGATTATCGATGTTAAGACCCTATCTCACTGGGCTGTGACTGTTTGCGACAAGTTGGAGACACAAAATTGCGACAAAATATGCGAATTAGCGACTGAGTTGGTTCCTCACGACACGTTTGCGAATGTCCTGGCCAACACTTGCCGGGAGCATTTATGTCTCGCGAACGTCTGGCGAGCGTCGCACGAACGGAATGTCAGCCTCATTTTTGTCTCAAATCAGTCACAATTTAGTTTCATATGTCGCCAAACCCTCGCAAAATTGTCTCACATTTCTCGCACTTTCTGACTCACGGAAACTAAATTGAGAAGGGTTTGCGACGCGTTTGAGACACATGCGACCACTCTGAGACTATTTTGAGACTAGATTTGTCGCACACTTTTTTTGAACATGTACCAAATTCATGCGACAGGACAGCGCGGCTCTGCGACTCATGAGAGGAAATTGAGAAAACCTCCGCTAAACGTTTGGAGACAGTTTAGAGACTCCCTCTGAATGCAGTCTCCAACTTGTCTCAAACAGTCGCAGCCCAGTGAGATAGGGGACTTACCGATGGCACAGATCTTGTTGTCTCCGACCCAGACTCCGGTGTGAGGCGACGTGGACGCTTCGATCCCAAACCGACGGCAGAGAGAGATGATGGTCCTCTCCAGCTCACAGACGTACCAGCGCACACTCTGGGGACAGACAGACAGACACTCTGAGGACAGACAGACAGACACTCTGAGGACAGACAGACAGACACTCTGAGGAGAGACAGACAGTCAGACAGACAGACAGACAGACAGACAGACACACACACACACACGATAGTCCTCTCCAGCTCACACACATACCAGCACACACTTTTTTAGAATTATTATTTTTCCCTTAGAAAGGGTCTCATATATGTCCATATTTCTGCATATCTTGGACCAAGGCCTAGTGCCGCCATCTTGAAAGTGTCATAGTTGGAATGTCATCAGGTGCATTGTTTAAAATTTAGAATTGCTCTTGTCCTTGAAGGCCACTCTAGCTTCTGTTATTATTCTAAAGGGTTGGGGTTACCCAGGGAGCGTTGCATTCTAGAACTTTCTAGAACTTACTTGATGATGTCATATTACACACTACACCTTTAATGAAAAGCCAGACTCCTGACTCTTAAGCCTTTATAACCCCGTACCTTCTTGAAGCTGCCCAGGTGCCCCCCCCCCCCCGTACCTTCTTGAAGCTGCCCAGGTGCAGGATGGGGTAGCAGACAGACAGACAGACAGACAGACAGACAGACAGACAGACAGACAGACAGACAGACAGACAGACAGACAGACAGGGCAGGGTACCTTCTTGAAGCTGCCCAGGTGCAGGATGGGGTAGCAGACAGACAGGCAGACAGACAGACAGACAGACAGACAGACAGACAGGCAGGGCAGGGTACCTTCTTGAAGCTGCCCAGGTGCAGGATGGGGTAGCAGACCAGCTGTCCGGGGCCGTGGAAGGTGATGAGTCCTCCTCTGTTGGTGCTGTGTACCTCGGCCCCCAGCCTCCGCAGCCCTTAATAATGTGCAATAAATAGGTTAGCACATAGCACTTTAGCACATAGCACTTTAGCACTTTAGCACATAGCACTTTAGCACATAGCACTTTAGCACATAGCACTTTAGCACATAGCACTTTAGCACATAGCACTTTAGCACATAGCACTTTAGCACATAGCACTTTAGCACATAGCACTTTAGCACATAGCACTTTAGCACATAGCACTTTAGCACATAGCACTTTATCCATGAGCTCTAGTGCAATTCACACTAGTACTCTAGCTCCACACTGTAGATTTCTATGCTTTACATCAAAGTGCCATTTAAAGTATATCAGGCTCCATGTTTAAATGTTAGTTTGTCCAGTTGTGTTTGTGGTTGTGTTTTTGTTCTGTTGTATTCTGTGTAAGAAAGCAATGATGCACTGTGCTGTGCCCAAGACAAATTTCCCCACGGGGACAATAAAGTTTAACCTAACCTAACCTTCCAGCAGCGGCTCTGGGTACGGTTTGGTCCGGATGCCGATGGTGTAAACGGGCCGGTGCTCGCACAGTAACAGGGTGTGGTGCGGGCCGGAGCGGTGCAGGTCCACGTAGGACCGCTGCAGCTTCAGGGCCTCGGGGTACGAAACCAGGCCGAGGCGAACCAGCTTTACTACGGGCCGGGGGGTAGACATCTGGGGACAATAACACACGCATATATTACATTTGTTAGATAGATAGATAGATAGATAGACAGACAGACAGACAGACAGACAGACAGACAGACAGACAGACAGACAGACAGACAGACAGACAGACAGAGAGTACGAAACCAGGCCAAGGCGAACCAGCTTTACTACGGGCCTCGGGGAAGACATCTGGGGACAATAACACACGCATATATTACATTTGTTAGATAGATAGATAGATAGACAGACAGACAGACAGACAGACAGACAGACAGACAGACAGACAGACAGACAGACAGACAGACAGACAGACAGACAGACAGACAGACAGACAGACAGACAGATAGATAGATAGATAGACAGACAGACAGACAGACAGACAGACAGACAGACAGACAGACAGACAGACAGACAGACAGATAGATAGATAGATAGATAGATAGATAGACAGACAGACAGACAGACAGACAGACAGACAGACAGACAGATAGATAGATAGATAGATAGATAGATAGATAGTTAGATAGATAGCTAGCTGCTATCACCGTCTGACATAAACCTAGCTACCAAGTGCTGTAGACACTAGTAACCCAAACCAATGTGATGATTAGCACTGTTAGTGTTGCACATATGCTATGCCAGCATCCATTTTTGTTTAATCAAAACACTACTGTCAAATCAATCAGATTATTGTGATTAATTGTCGAGCAGGTCTCTTAACCTTTAAAGGAAGCCTATCTGAGGAGCACACTGGTAGATGACAAGTTATCTGTGATGGCCACAGCCGGATAATTAAATCATTTTAGAGCTAAAATAATTTTATTCAAGAAATTAACTAACTTAATGTCCAAAAATACTACAGTACAATGCTTGTCTAATGTTGCCAGAGTGGTTATGCCAGATGAACAGGAAAAACAAACTGTTAAATGCAATATGACATTGCTATCTGATTTAGGTTCCTTTTGGGTCATTTTACCCATCATGGCAACAATTGCCCCCCCCCCTGAGATTATTGTCAGGAGCCGCCACTGTTCATAACGTTTTAAATGTTGAATATAAACATAGGCTACAGGAACGTGTTTTAGCCGTTTCACACACACACACACACACACACACAGACTCGGACTAAAGCTGTATCTCATTCTCCGGTTATAATAAATATTCAAATAATTTAATACAAACGGTTATTTTACCTGAAGCTTCACGTGCGGCTCTGCGGCTCATGTGACCTCACACATTGTTGACATTCGTTTCAAAACGTTTCCACTTCCGGTTTCTGCAAGACGCTGTGACGTAACCAGCAGACCCGGAGCAGTGACACCCTTTCACAATAAAATGTTATGAGTTTAATTTTCTGTTTGTACAATGTAAAATGGAAATTGTGGACAAAAAAGTTAGAATTAATAGAAATAGAATTAAATCATTATTTTTTTATTATCTATATTGATTAAAAGACACATACTTTTTTCCAACTTTTTAAAATACTAAAAAAATATTTAGAAAAATTAAATAATAATTTAAAAAAAATGTTTTTAAATTAAAATAAACGACATTTGTGAATATAAAATGAACTTATAATAAGAAATATTATTACGCAAATATTCAATCTCTTTGTTTTACATAAGAATTAATTGTAAAAATAACCGAACAAGTTGAATTAAATTGTCTAAATGCAGTTTCCTGGGGTCGTAAACGCATCTTTTCCCGCTGTTCCTAAACGCATCACTGCTGTCTACGTCACCGTAGTGGGCGCGGCCTGGCGGAGGCGGCAGGGCGGGGTTTGTTTTGAGAGAGAAGGGAGAATCACCAGGCAAGATGGCGACCGACGGGTCTGTCAAACGGCCCGGCAAACCGGCCAGTACCGTCACCAGGGCCGGTAGACTCAGAAACGGACCCGGAAAAGTGGCTCCAATGTCGGATAACGAGACGAAGAAATGCCCGGTGTCTGTGGAGGGCCAGTCTGGAGGTAACAGTAGAACACATCGCTCCAGGAGGGCACCGGCCAAGAGGGACAGCGAAGCCCCGAGAGGTGAGTGTTTACCAGGGGGAACTCGGCGAACTGACCGCTGAATATGCTCCATAAAAACTATTGAATTACTTAGTTTAACTTGAGTTCAACTTGATATTTAGGACTAGAAAGAAAAAAAAAATAGATTATTGTCTATTTTATCTTACATAACATGTCTTCTTTCATACTTTCATGTAGGCTACATTTTAGTTGTTTATTTGACTAAACCTTGTCTGTTTGCGACTGTACATTTCTCCTAAACAACCATCTCTAACGGACATTTTCTCAAACATTAGTTTTTTTTCAATACTCTGAACCAGAAATCTCAACTTCCAGAGCGCTTACATAAACCGAACTGCCCGGAAAGGTCTGTTTGTTTACGGGGGACAGCTCCGCGAAGAGACGTGCCGAAAGAGCTCAACAAAACTCAAAATAACTTGACAATAACATTATATTTAACATCTCAGAGAAAGAAAACGAAAGCACTTACATCAACTAAACTTTCCATAATCATTCTCAGCACTATTCTGAAGGTTATTACAGAAGGATTTGTTCATATGTTGTTCACTGTCTGATTTATGAGACATTTACTTATTAAAAACATGCTGAAAAATGCATTTTGAAGATGTAGGCTATAGTATTTTTTCTGCTTAGCGAACGACAGCTGAATAGCACCAATTCTGGTTGCCTGGCAATTGAAATTATATTCTATACTATGACGTGAATTTAAATCACAACAAACCAAATTTAAAAAATACATTTTATTCTTCTTTTCAACATTTGAAGTAGATTTCCTTCTCTTTTTTCTGGACCAAAGAAGTAATTTTTTATGATAAATTGTAGGCCTATCCAACCGAAACCTGCTGACCTAAGCATTTTATACACTTCACTCCATACCTAGTTTATGAGTGACACTGAGTTGTTATATTATATAAGGCTCCAACTATTTTCACTACCATTTGTTTTAATTAGGCTATATTGTACTTTCACCCATTTAATTAAGTACGGGTCCCCAGTGTAACTGGGGAGCCGTAATTATTACTCTCCACCATACTTATTCTTCTGACTTCTGACTTCTTCTTCTTCTTATTCTGCCTCACATTTTCTAGCTGCTTCTCCTCCCACACCGTTGCACGTAGAAACTCAAAAATTTCGCACAACGTGCGTCCCCACCCCGCGGGGTGTGCTATTATACAGTTTTTTTGAATTTCCGCTAGGGGGCGCTGTAATGAAGTCCCGACTGAACGAACTTTGACAGGCCACGCCCCGCACGCCGTAACTCCGATTGACTTGAAATTTCTCACACAGGTGTATGTTAGGGTGCTCTACAAAAAAGCCTCTGGGACCATAAAAAGTCTTCTGGGAATATTTCCCGCTAATTAGCATAAACTGAAAAACAGCGTGTTATCCACAACTTTCCGAAATTTGACTGTATCAACACCAAATTTCTCGTGAAGCCCCGGGGGACTACAATAAACATACCCGTAAAAGATTAGTAGGACAACTTGAAAAACATGGCCACCATTGACCAAAATGTTTACGCAGGGGCGGGGCTTAAAAACACGTTGGCCATAACTCCTTAACCGTAGGTCCTATCATCATCAAACTTGCTGGGTATGTGCAGAAGTCATGTGGTAGCATGTCCATCGAAGCTTATCGAGATTAACCCATAGGGGGCGCCACAGGGGCGGGGCCTATCCACTAATTGGCCATAACTCCTTAACCATAGGTCCTTTCATCATCAAACTTGCTGGGTATGTGCAGAAGTCATGTGGTAGCATGTCCCTCGAAGCTTATCGCGATTAACCCATAGGGGGCGCCACAAAAGTCACCCGACTCCGATTGACTTGAAATTGATTACACATGTACAGCTCATGGTGCTCTACAATTGCGCTCCAAGGAATTTTTTTGTAATTTCCGCTAGGGGGCGCTGTTATTAATCCCCGACTGAAGAAAGTTTGAGAGGCCACGCCCCGCACGCCGTAACTCCGATTGACTTGAAATTTCTCACACTGGTGTATGTTAGGGTGCTCTACAAAAAAGCCTCTGGGACCATAAAAATTATTTGGGGAATATTTCCCGATAATTAGCATAAACTGAAAAACAGGGTTTTATCCATAACTTTTTCACCTTTTACTCTATCAACACCAAATGTCTCACGAAGCCCCGGGGGACTATGACGCACGTCTCCGAAAAATATTAGTAGGATAGCTTGGAAAACATGGCCGCCATTGACTAAAACGTTTACGCAGGGGCGGGGCTTATCTACAAATTGGCCATCACTCATTGATCGTAGGTCCTATCGTCATGAAACTTGCAGGATATGTGCAGAAGACATGTGGTAGCGTGTCCCTGCGAGCGTGTCTAGATTAACCCATAGGGGGCGCCACAAATGCGAAAAACATGATTCACAAATGCAATGTTTGACAGGCCACGCCCCTTTCCCCCTGACTCCGATCGACTTATCGTTTGTCGGACGTGCACGGCTCGCGTCGCTCTACGGTAAAGCCTCTCGGACCGCGGGGGTCGGCCGTGATTCTTTTTCTTCCCCTGTTTGCGCGGGCGGCCCGTACTTTCAAAATCTCCGCGGGATTTCTAGTTTTAATTGCTGCCACTCTTCAACACTGTGTAAATGTTTCAATAGTTTTTCTCTTCACCTGTTGTTGTGTATTTGATGTTTTTGCATTGAATATTGTGTATGTATTGTTGTTTTTCCTTTGAATTTGTTTGAACTCGACGTCATTGTAAATGAGGGTCACCCCTCAATTGGTCTCTCGAGGATAAATAAAAGTTAAATGAAATTTCAGAATAATGTGTAAAAGCTGGAGGCAAGCAAACATATATAATAATAGAAATAATTCATTTTATTTATGACTGAGCGCCTTTCATGACACTGAAGGACACCTAGAAATACAGTTAAAACAGGCGAGTGGAGTTAAAACAAAACAAGGTGTGTGTGTGTGTGTGTGTGTGTGTGTGTGTGTGTGTGTGTGTGTGTGTGTGTGTGTGTGTGTGTGTGTGTGTTGTGTGTGTGTGTGTGTGTGTGTGTGTGTGTGTGTGTGTGTGTGTGTGTTGGGGAACTTGTCCAGACATAGTTCACTACTGTAGTTGTAGGAGGGGCTGATACCAACTCCTCACTGTCTCTCTCAATCTT